>JAJOZX010000242.1:1005000-1187500 GCA_023014485.1 Bathynomus jamesi | reverse complement strand
GAGAGTACAAGAAGCCAACTCACTACTTCACCATGCCAACTCGAGAGGAGGGGTGACAAGCTTGACCTTCGTGAAATGAGGAATCATCAAACGGAACATTTGAAAGGTTGAAAAGTATATGTATTTATATATATTATATATATATATATGTATATATATATGTGTGTATATATATATATATATATATATATATATATATATATATGTATATATATATATATATATATATATATTATATATATATATATATGCAGAAAAGAGGGGGCCAAGGCAGAACACCCGCAAAAGTGCCCACCCTCATAGAAAAAAAGAAGCCGAAATTAAGATCCAGAGAAATAATGCTTTTTCTTTTAATTTAAAAAAATGTGTGATGTGTAAGATGTGTAATATATATAATATATATATATATATATATATAAAGCACACATACCCACTACAAACATCCCCGTATTCTTCCAGATTCGTTAGCATTCCGATGTGTCTGTTGCTTGAAGCAAATTATAAAATGAAAGTAAATGTTTATATAAATTTCTCTAATTTATGTAATTTGAATGTATTATTAAATAAAAAAACGTCTATAGATGTTTTATCACATAACTATTTCTATGCTTATTTAATAATACCATAAAAGTTAAAGATCTACGAAATTAAGGTGTGTGTGTGTGTGTGTGTGTGTGTGTGCGCGTGCGCGGTTGGTATCGTCTCCGGCTAAAAACTGCCCCTACTTGTGATGTAGGTCAGCTCAAATACTCGCATATGTACACATTTTCTTTTTTATTCAATAGATGAGAAATCCACTTTACGTACGTACACATCGAGGAGAAAATAACGGAAAGCAGACTCAAAATCTGTTATTTACTTATATATTGTGTATGTATGTATATATATATATATATATATATATATATATATATATATATATATATATTCTGTTCTTTTTAATTTTTAAATAATTATTTAGAATGATTCTTATCTTTTTTCTTTCTTTTTTTTGTATTCACGTTTCCATCATAAATATATAAATTTAAATTATCTTAATAAGAGTATAAAGGTTAGTTAATTAATGTAATTTTACTTATTAATTAATTCAGGGATGGGAAATCGAAATCTTTTTCGATTCAAATTCGAATCCGATTTTCACGCAATTAGAAATATAGATTCGAATTCGGATTCAAATTTTTCGGTTTTTATCGATTCGAATTTTTTTCCGATTCGGATTATTTCTTTTTCGATTTCGATCCGATTCGAATCCGATTCGGATCCAGGCCTAATTTTTCTTGATTTTTATGAGTTCATTTAATAAAATTATACCTATCATCGTTGTTTTAGTCAAGGGGTGGCTATTATTAATAAGTTTCATTTTTAATAAATAATACAGATAATTCTCAGTCTATTAACGATCTAAGTAATAACTTTAGATTTACTCTTAATAAGGTGCCAAAAAAAAAAAAAATCTTCATATAAGCTAATTTATTAAACAATTAAGGCTCATATATACAAGAAATATTAATTATAGCATACATAAAAATTAAAATATGATAATAATACTTTAAGAAATATATCCACTGTATAGATACAAATTTACAAATTAAAATTAGCCCTGACAACTAAGATATTTTCAATGTTCGAAGGCAATAGGTTATTTCTTTGAGGAGCGTGTGAAATTGTCACTCTCGGACAATACCAAAATTTAAGGATTAGGATTAGCACCTTAATGGATGGAGTATAGGATTAGTATGATTTTTGTCCGAGCAAACAGATTCTCGGAAAGGTCAGTCTTTACCTGTGGTGAAACCGGAAACGTTAATAAGCCTTATAAGTTATTTATAAGTTATAACCAAATTTTTAAAATCCGGATGCATATTTTTTATCGATTTGAATTCGAATTCGGATTCATCGTTTCTTTTCGATTCGGATAAAAATTTCGATTCAGATCCGCGCCCGTTTTTCGACTCGAATTGTTTTTCGATTCAGATTTCTCAAAAAATATCGATTAATTCCGATTATCGATTCGAATCCGATCCGATTTCCCATCTCTGTAATAATTATTATTATTGAACAAGTTATTTGTTTTACGTCAAATATATTATAAAATCTGTTTCGCGTCTTCATTCAATTTGATTTCACCAATGTACGCGCTTGCAGGTTTTCTTTTAAATATTAATGTACGATATAAAGAGTCCTGTGTATTTCTTATATTATTAATTTTTGATTAAATAATTGGGAAACGTTTTGTGTCTAAATAAACAAAAATAATGTATTAGTGTTTTATTTAATTCTTTTCCTAAGCCAATTCTTTTATTATTAACTTTGACTAAACATTGAGATCATCTCTCTCTCTGTTACCTTTAATATATAAATAATTAAAATATATAGTTCTAAATGGCAACCCCGCTTCTAAGCATTGAGAGCATTTCTCTTGCCTTTAATATATAAATAAATAAATTAAATAACTGATAACCGTTCCAGAAATAAAAATTAAAATAAATAAATCCAGAGAAATGGGACCCAAAAGAAACCCCTGTAACTCTTAAAGTATAAGTCCTTTTATAAAATCATACGCATCATTCGAAAGAGGATAGTTACAAGTTTGTACAGGATTGTATAGGTTTTGACAATACAAGACACGATAAGATACAAAACAAAATAAAAGTGTTAGTTAAAACTAACCCTTCAAGACGACTGCATGGACTGTGGAACAGCTGCGTTTCATAACTGAGCAATATTATGAGCATGGAAGAAGTGTAGTTTCAGCTCAAAGATCTTTCAAGACAAATTTTCAGATGTCAAAATCACCTTCTAAGAAAGTAATCCGTCGGTGTGTCAGAAATTTTCCCCTAACTGGCAGCATTGGAAAAAGAAAACTAACTGGAAGAGTGCACACAGCAAGGATAGACGATATCATTAACAGAACTCATGAAATTGTACAGGATAATCCTAACATAAGCATCAGACGTGCTTCTCAGCTGTTAGGAGTTGGATATGGAACAACACACCGTATATTCAAGCAAAATTTAATGCTCTTTCCATATAAAATTCAAACAGTGCAACAACTAAACGATGGAGATTTCGCACGAAGACGACAATTCTGTCAATGGATCCAACAGAAGGTAAATGACACCACCAATTTTCTAGCAACTTTGATTATGTCAGACGAAGCCCATTTTCACTTGAATGGAACTGTAAACAAACAAAATTGTCGTTTCTGGGCAACAGAAATCCATTGAATATTACCGAAGTCCCGTTGCATAGTCAGCGTGTAACTGTTTGGTGTGGTCTTACTGCATCTCAGATCATAGGGCCGTACTTTTTCGAGGATTCCACCGGAAACACGGTCACTGTAAATGGTGATCGCTACGAAAAAATGTTGACCGATTTCCTTATTCCTAAATTAAGAGATCTTTGTCTAGAAAACCACTGGTTCCAACAAGACGGAGCTACCTGCCATACCACGAGGAACTGCATGGCAGTTTTGCGTCAAACGTTTCCAGGCGAGTTAATCTCAAGATTTGGAGACGTTGAATGGCCCGCAAGGTCTCCGGATTTTTCTCCCTTAGATTATTATCTCTGGGGATATCTCTAGGGTCTACAGAAATAACCCAACGACCTTGCAAGAATTGAAGGCCGCCATCACAAATGAGATACAGGCCATACCACCGCACACTCTTGCAATAGTGATGCAGAACTTACAAGCGAGAACACTGGAATGCTTGGCAACTAATGGAACACATTTGAAAGGAGTCATTTTAAAAAAATAAATATTTCATAATAAACTTGTAACTCTACTCTTTCGAATGATATATAGTTTTTATGAAAGGAATTAAATATTAAGAATATTTGGCTTTTTTTATGGGTCCCATTTATCTGGATCACCCAGTATATATATAAATAAATAATTAAAATAGTGGTATCTGACAACCCTCCATATATAAATAAATAAAATAAATAGTGGTATCTGGCAACTCCCGACCCTCTATATAACAGATGTTGGTCTCTTGGACTCCCTCCTTCTCCCCCAAAGACACTCCTCCTCCTTTCTCTCTCTCTCTTTGGTTGGGTATACCCGTTTGGTGTGGGGGGTGAGGCCGTCCCACTTACTCCCCCAAAGCTCTCCCCCTTCATGCAACTTGGGGTGATACCCACCCCTACTTGTTGCACAACTCCCTTTGCAATATTCTCCCTCCCATTTTGCAACATTGATCAACATTTGCAAAATTGCAATTGCACTCTACCCTTTTGCGCCCAGCCTACTGGTGTTTAAGAATCTTCCTATTAAGGTTAGATTGAAAAACTTTAGAAAGGCAAGAAATCAAAGCAATTGATTTATATTTATTTATATATATATATTAATGTTTGCCAAAAGCTGAAAAACTAAAACATAAGAATTAATTAATAATATTCACATGAATAAGTAATTAGTTTTCTTAGAAAATCTGTGAACTTTTTCTCTTAAGAGTTATTGCGAACAATTCATATTGTGATTATTTATTGTATCATTTATATATAAAAAAATAACTATAAGAAATTAATCTGAGATTAAATTTTGTAAAGAACATTTCTCCCCAAATCAAAAACTTTTGGAAAACTCGAAAAATAAAACTTTTTACAGTCTCGACTCAAACTTATTGGAATTAAAATTACGGAACGTATAAAGAAGTTCTGACACTTTAATTTATATTCTGTTTTAAAGAAAATATTAATTTATTTTTTATACTTTTCCCCACACCCAATTTTTTATTATTTATTTATTTATCATTATTATTATTATTATTATTATTATTATTATTATTATTATTATTTGGGAACATAAAACAACATTGCATTTACAGCAAAATTTGCACTTTCACGTATTTTCTTTGCATTTGAATATTTTAATTAAAATGTAGCTTCGAAATGAAAAAATATGTTGATTATGTTTACGAACAATATGGCAACATTATTCAGACAATGTTACGAGTAATTTCTTGGAATAAAATATTTCTCTTCAGGGACGAATTGCGCTTGATGTGATTAGAATCAGTAAAAAGATTAATACACACGTGAGCTAAAATTTGTTTCATCCATCATAAACAACACACCCAATTTTTTAATACATACACAAAAGGCCGCCGAGAGGGCGGGGAAACCGGGATAAATCCCCGGAGCCTGGACCTCTAGCGGGCCCGGAAAGAGGGAGGATAAATCTAAAAATATTAATGAAGCAATTGATTAAATAAAAGAGTGGAAATATAGCTAATGAACATATATTTTATAGAGATTATCATAGTCAAACTGAAACATAAAATATTATCTGCGATCCACCAATGGCCAAGACCGACTGACAGATCTGGGAACCATTGTAATTGAAAGCCAGTTAGCCCGTACTTTAAATTTCATCAGAATCATTTATCACTTTGCTAGAGAGAAGGCAAAAAAGTACACTTCTAATTATGAAAATCTTGCAGTAAACAGTTGTCTTGCCTGCATGGACTGGTACTGCATTTGTAAATTGTATGGTAATAGAATTAATATAATTGATTCGAAAAATAAAATGGTCATTTTCTTCTGAGTTGTTTATTCATACTGTATGTTTTGAATAGTGACTTGGACATATAATCAGTTTGCTCGTTATGTATACCAAAAACGTGGAAGAATTTTAGGATAAATATATTCAATCGACCTATCAAATTAGCAGGAAGTCGAAACTTGGTACACTTGTAAACTGAACCCTACTGATGAATATATTAAAAGTCCCAACAAATCAAGTTGTGCTCCAGCCGCCATCTTGGAAAATGGCGGCCGAATTTCGGTTTTTTGGAAATAACTTCAGACCCGTAAAAGATACGAAACTTTACCAAGAGAGCAAAATCATTCTACATAAAAAGACAAACATTTTCTGTTCCTAACTTTGTTTTGTACGATGAAAACTAAAAGAGTTACGCAAAATACAATATTCCTTTATTCTATGAATCAGTGCAGACATGACGTTCAAACTTGGTTAATGGGTAGAAATTCGAATATTTTGTTGCAATTTATTATTTCAGAACCATGACAGTTTGTTTTTTATAGGTAGTTTGGTAAAAAAGTAAAGCACAACAGAAAGAGCTAGAGAAAAATACTGTAATGTAATTTTTTTGATGACGGGTAGGAGCTAAGTTATCGGTTTGGAGTAACATTATTTAAAACAGTTATTTTATTCCTTCATTAGACATCTAAGTATTGAAAATGGAAATAATTATGAATGCTATTCTCAATACATACATTACTAATATATTTTATGTAAAATATAACATGCATTTTTCCTTATCTTGTATACTGAAGAAAAATGTAACACAGGAAGAATTTTCATGTATTGATGATGACCATGATGTTCAGACAGGTTTTATGGATTGAACATAAAATAACATCTTATTTAATGGTCACAGTAATCCTTATACACTTGGGAACATCACTATAGCTAACTATAATCGTCTGTTGTTACCTAAAATGAAAATGTAGTAATCTAAGTCTTGGAGTGCAACGCAGTAATACAGTATATAGCTTTAACACTAAGGCACTGTGTGACATCTCTAATGTTGAATAAAGTCATCTAACATGAGCTAGGAAATAAAATGTAATTGTGTCTCCCTGTTTTAAGTATAATTTTCTAATTACTACGCAAAAATAAGCTAGATTGTACATTTATTGCATTATGTGTAGTGTCATATTGCAACACACTCAGTTATCAGTTGTCTAGTAGTTTCAGTAGCGTTTCTAGTAGCGTTTGATTTGAAGTAGTGTCACATTTTTCACCAATATTACGTGCTAAAGGAGGGCATTTCGAGACAGAGTTTCCTGGAGTAACACACTTTATTCCTCCAAGTGCATGAAAGGTACTCAAACCATCCAGGGTTCTTGTGTTCACATCAGCATTATCAAAGACAAACTGTATAAATGCATCTGGTTGTACTGTTGACCGTGGGCTATTAACAGCACAATTTAGGAAGTTTGTGGCTTCTTTGTATGAAGAGCATGCACCCACAGCATGCAAAATGTCTATTAGATGTCTTGATCCATAATTGCGATATAGGTGTACAGAAAGTCCCAAATGCAGTGGAGATAGGAATGAACGTGGCCTCATAGCAGAAATTATCGAATGGTTGATAAAAGTTCTCTTGCGATCTATACTTTCAGGTGTAGGTTGAGTTTTAGTTGAAATAAGAATCTCAGTGAAAGCTGTAAGTGTCGGGGGAACTAAAGTCTGACCCTCAGCCTTCATGTCATCAATGTCTGGGTACATGCTACAATCATACACTGTTTTACAAATGTCTTCTTTGATGATTTTTGCAGCTGTTTCAACAATACGTAATCGTTCACTAGTCTCATCTGTCTTCTTGTTTTCATACCATTGTTCTGTTAAAATCCTCCGTCCTGTGTGAGTGAAGCTAAATATGTTATGTCGGGAATGCAGATCTGTACAGATTATGCTTGACTTGTAGTGTGAAAGGAACTTACACTTAAGCCAGTGGTCACTGTAAAGGTCTTCTTTTTTGTGCACCAGAAACTTCCATCATAATATCTTTCAGCTCACTCAAACTGTACTGACACTCATCATTACTTTCAATGTATTCCAAAAGTTTTTTGAAAGCAGACGAAGCTACTGATTCTTCTGGACGTCCTGCTGAATCTCTTTGTGCAATGCGCTTGAATGTGCTGTAACATACAAAGTGATAACGACCTTCTTCTGCTACTAAATCAATGGAATTTGCAATACGTGAATATACTTCCTGCCCCCAACTATCACTGCGCTGTTCACAAATTGAAATAATTTTTTCTCGAAATTCAAGAGTAGCCACATTATATACAATGAGGCGTCTATTTTTTGAATGTTTTGTGTCAGGTAAACTTGCTTTCTCTCCACAAAATATACAGTCACTTAGAAAGTTAAATGTCTTTATTTCTGAACGAAGAACTCTGTTGGCTTGTGAAGTTGATTGTTCTGAAGGTTCCTTATTGACAGCAGCTATACTGTGCTTTCTTGTGTAGTTTCTCCGACAGATTTTGTGTACTGGTACACTCTTCAGTTCCTGAAATGTCTTGTATTTATCATCTCCTCTATCTTTGCTTGCTTGAATCAGAGTCTTGATCCCTCTTTCCACAAATACCCCGCTTCCCACATCGATCTCTTCTGCACATATCAAGCACTTCATCTTGACTCATCAATAGCGTCCATTACCTGAAAAGAAAAGAAAAATATTAGTTCATCTGTCATTCACTTTGAACTATTACTTCGGTATATTAACTCATAACCTCCGATTGAGTGAATAAATGTCACAGATGAATCCGTAGATATAATCATAATTAAGAGTATTTATTAGAAGTAGAATATAGGAAATTAGGGACAGAGTTGCCCATATCTGCTAGAAACAAGAAAATGTATTGGTATAAATATTTAGAAAACCAGGTACTGTCACAATTTATATTTCTACTAGCTCGTTCCTGTGAAATATTTTTTCACAAAATCACCCATACAAAGTAAGAGAGGTTTCTGAAAATAGGCAGTCATAACAAAACATTCGCTTTTTTTACCTACAAACCCAGTTTGAACGTCGTGTCCGCATTGATTCATAGAATGAAAAATCTTTGGTTTTGCATAACTTTTTTATTTTTCATCGTACAAAACAAAGTTGGGAACAGAAAATGTTTGTCTTTTTTATGTAGAATGATATTGATCTCTTGGTAAATTTTCGTATCTTTTACGGTTCTAAAGTTATTTCCAAAAAACCGAAATTCGGCCGCCATTTTCCAAGATGGCGGCTGGAGCACAACTTGGATTTGTTGGGACTTTTAATATATTCATCAGTAGGGTTGTTTACAAGTGTACCAAGTTTCGACTTCCTGCTAATTTGTTAGGTCGATTTTCCTAAAATTCCTCTACTGAGAGAAGGAAAGAGGTGTGTATTTTTATATAAAAATAACAAATAATCTGTTGAGAAATGCGTGTGTAATGCCTTATTTTCTGATCTAGAAACGAGTATAATTTCATAATATTAGAACTTAAATATTCGATAGCTCTTAGTTTCATAAATTTCCAATTCGGGATTTTTGAAATTAAGATTTATCGAATATGCTTAAGAATATTGATGATTCACTCTTTTCTGGGAACCCACTTGCATTGTCTTCCACAAAGGAAATGTTATAACACAGTATATGGAAAGAAACTCAAAATCATGTTTTGCATGAAAAAAATAAGTAAAAACAGAAATTGAAGCAAAAATGAGTATTTCACTGTTGACAGTGAAGAAAACCAAACGACATACCGCACCTGGCACTGTCAGGAAATTAAAGGCAGAGGACGAAGATAGAAAGATGAAGACAAATGCATCAATTGTTTCATGAAAGAAACGTAATATAATAAAAATCAGCATTGAAACCTTTTGCTGAAATCTCCATTTTAGGAGATTTCAATGTTCACCACCACCTTTCGCTTTCCTCCCATTTCAGTAACATCCCTGGTGAACTAGCTTACAAATTTTCTATCCTAAATGACCTAGAACAGATTGCACAGCACACTATTCGTATCCCCGATCGTCTTGGAGATAGGTCCAACATTCTGGATTTATTTCTTACCCCTCATCCTTCTTACTCTGTCAAACTTTTTCTCCGTTGAGCTCCTCCGACCACAATTTTATATCTGTTTCCTCTCTCAGCGCTCCAATTAGAACTCTGGAACCTCCCAAGAGGAGATGCTTTTGGCACTTTGGCGCCGCTGATTGGGAGGCCCTTAAGCAGTACTTCTGTGATTTCCCATGGAATGATTACTGCTTCGCGGCCGCGACCCCTACGAGTGTGCTGAACGCATCACGGAGATGAATCTTTCGGGCATGGAGGCGTACATTCCATATTCTATTCCTACTACTAATGCAAAAAAACCTTGGTTTAACTTTACTTGTTCTAATGCTATCCGCAACAGAGAGGAGGTTTTCAGAAGGTACCGTCGCCATCCAACTCCTGACTCTCATTCAGCTTATATTTCTTCCCGGAATCATGCAAAATCTGTTCTTTGACTCGCCAAAAATTCTTTCATCCGACAAAAATGTGAAAATCTATCCAATTCTAATTCTTCTCGCTCTTTCTAGCATTTCGCTAAGAACCTCTCCAACAATTTTACTTCCTCTTCTTTCCCTCCTCTTTTCCATTCCGATGGCTCAGTTGCCGTCACTTCTGACAAAGCTGAACTCTTCGCTCAAACTTTCGCTTACCATTCAACCCTGGACGATTCCGGTGCTGCTGCTCCATCTCCTCCTCCTTCTGACTTTATTATGTCTGAAATTAGAATCTCTTCCAAAGACGTTTTTTCTGCCCTATCTCAGCTCAACTCTAGGAAGGCGTACGGTCCTGATGGTGTCCCTTCTGTTCTCAAGAACTGTGCTTCTGTGCTGACACCCTGCCTTTTATCTGGTACGTTTCCTTCCTGCTGGAAGTTCGCTTTCATTCAGCCTGTTCCAAAGAAGAGTGGCCATTCTCAACCCTCCAACTATCGTCCAATAGTTTTGATTTCTTAGCTTTCCAAAGTTTTTGAATCTATCCTTAATAGGAAGATTCTTAAACACCTCTTTTCTCAGTCTTCTTTCAAATCGTCAGTATAGGTCCCGCAACGGATGCTCTCTCGCGACCTTCTTGCATATCTCTCTGACTCTTGATCATCCTCCTTTTCTGATTTCAGTGAAACTTTTGCTATTGCATTAAGCATATCAAAAGCTTTCGATAGAGTCTGGCACAAATCTTTAATTTAACTGCCTTCCTTTCGTTTCTTCCTTCTATATGTGCCTTTATCTCTAATTTCCTTTGTGGCCGATCCATAGGTGCGGTTGTAGGTGGCCACAGTTCTCCTCCTAATGCTATTAGAAGTGGTGGTCCTCAGCGTTGTGTCCTGTCTCCCACTGTTTTCCTTTTATTTATCAATGGCCTATTAAGTAGCACTTCCTGTCTTATCCACTGTTATGCCTATGATTACACTCTTCACTTTTCCACTGGGTTCCCAAAGCGTCCCTCTCAACAGTCACTCCATGCTTCGCGTAGGACGGCTATGGTACACCTGACCTCTGATCTTTCTGACATGTCTGATCGGGGCAGAGAAAACTTTGTGACTTCCAATGCCACAAAAACTCAGTTCCTTCATCTGTCTACTCCTCACAATCTTCCACACGACTATCCCTCCCATTACCTTCAACAATACACAACTCAATCCTTCCTCTTCTCTTAACATCCTTGGCGTTTCCTTTTCTGGTGATCTTTTCTGGAAAGATCACATATACTCTCTTTCCGAATCAGCTTCTAAGAGGTTACGTTAGCCATACAGGCTCCGCAATTTCTTCATCCTCGATCAGTTACTGTCCTGTAAGACTGTAGACGGGCCTTGTCAGTCCCTGTATGGAGTACGCTTCTCATGTGTTGGTGGCTCAACCCACAGCCAGGTCCACCGTGAAAAGTCCCCTGGGCCCAGACCTCTAGGAGGCCTGGAAAGAGGGGGTATAAAATCTAAAAATATTAATAAAGCAATTAATTAAATAACAGAGAGGAAATATAATTAATGAACATACATTTTGTAGGGATTATCATAGTCAAACTGAAACAGATAAAATATTATCTGCGATCCACCAATGGCCAAGACCGACTGACAGATCTGGGAACCATTGTAATTGAAAGCCAGTTAGCCCGTACTTTAAATTTCATCAGAATCATTTATCATTTTGCTAGAGAGAAGGCAAAAAAGTTCACTTCTAATTAAGAAAATCTTGCAGTAAACAGTTGTCTTGCCTGCATGGACTGGTACTGCATTTATAAATTGTATGGTGATAAAATTAATATAATTGAGCCGAAAAATAAAATGGTCATTTTCTTCTGATTTGTTTATTCAAACTGTATGTTTTGAATAGTGACTTGGACATATAATCAGTTTGCTTGTTATATACACAAAAAACATTCAAAATAAAATACTGAGTAAACAGGGGGCCCCATATACCAATCCTTCCCCGGGGCCCGTGGCAGCTCTCGGCGGCCCTGCACACAACCCTATTTCACTGGATGGAATCAAAGGCTTTTCGTCTCATCATTTCCCCAGCCTTTACTGGGGAAGGATTGAATTGTGTAACGTTGGATATAAGGGGATAGTCGTGTGGAAGACTGTAACGAGTAGAGAGATGAAGGAACTGGGTTTCTGAGACATTGAATACACAAGGTTTCCTCTGCCGCAGTCAGAGGTAGTAGAAAGATTAGAGATCAGGTGCACCATAGGCGTCTCTCGGGATGCATGGAGTGACTGTTGAGAGGGACGCTTTGTGAAGCAGGTGAAGAAGTGAAGAATGGAATCATCGGCATAGGAGTGGACAGGACAGGAAGCTTTATCTTGTCTTAGCGCAGTGGTAACCCCCGCAGCTTTCATCCGAAAGGTTCCTAGTCCATATATATATATATATATATATATATAATGCAAACCCACAGGGAAAAATAAAAATGATTCCAAGAGCTTTCGCGTATTCAGAAGTACACCTCGTCAGAGAATCTACTTTTGAATACAGGGAAGACCTTGAAATCACTTTTCGTTTTTCCTGTGGGTTTGCATTATTCATTCATTTCACGTGTTTAATTGTGAAAGTCACATGTCATACATATATGAACTATTCTTTGCTCTGTATAATTTATAAGTTTTCTTTAAACCTGAAACAGAAAATTAAGATAAAATTAATAATTTGTTTGTAATTTTAAGTATCTTTAAGGCACACTGGAACAGTGTGTTTGTGAAGCATGCTTCTGAAGCAGAATGCAAGAAATGAAATGTACTGAAAAGAACAACCGACCACAAACTGAGGACACATTCCTTATACATTCATGAAACATGTTTTGAAACATGCTACCAAAAAAATAGGATGCTCCTTTGTTTAGCAACATGCTTCTCAGTTTTGTGGTGACATTCAAAGAGATGACAAATGAAGGGCGAATATATTTACGACACTTTATATCCTTTCTCATGCGGAGAAACAAGCTTATAAAGAGATCCAAAGCTTTCGACCCTCATTCTTTTATGTATGAGGAAAGGGTATATATTCTTTTTAACTAAACACAGCATTTACGCAATGCTCGCATTCTTTATTTCAGTATCTTCACCAAATCAACATCTCACCTTCTTCGCCAAAATTTTTAATTTTTTTGACTGAATCCATACATATTAACTGATACGAGAAGCATGTGTCAGTAGTGTCTGACGAACACTTCTTGAGGAGCGTGTTTCGAAAGCATGAATGCTTCTACTCTATATACCTCACCAATGTGCGGCCCATCTAAAAAAAATATTCGCCAAGAAACAAAGACAAATAAATACGTTATTTCTTCGTTTTAAATTTTAAACTAATTCATATTCAGATTTTTACCAGAAATGAGAGTCGTTATTTACCGTTTAGCTTCAAACTTCACCTAATATTTTATTTATGGTGCTTTCAGTAAATATAAATTAGTGTATTTCCTATTCCTTAAGTACGGAATGAGCTTATAATGAGCTTTTGAGAAACAGGTTTTTAAGTGAAATTTATTATTTACATTTCAGCTTCACTCTTCCAATTAAATAGGGGCCTACTTATTTACTTTGCATTACTGTTCATAAAAAGCAGATACTTTCTGTAATTACCATGAAATGTTGTTCATTGAAGCCTCTTCACAACCTGTCATTAATAGAACTACATCAACCAAAATATGTGGAACACACACGTGTGTATATATATATATATATATATATATATATATATATATATGTGTGTGTGTGTGTGTGTGTGTGTGTATATATATATATATATATATAATATTTGTAATAAAGTCTGGAATGAAAGGAAATATTGTATAGTTTCAACGTAATTGAAAACTATATATCCAGACTTTGTGGCCACCCTATATTATATTTATATATATATATATATATATATATATATATATATGTGTGGGTGTGGGTGTGGGTGTGGGGTGTGGGTGTGGGTGGGTTTTAATAACGTTTTTGAAAGAAATAATTTATCGTAAAACGTACTGGCTAATAATTTATCGTTATTAACTGTACGTAGAATATATATTTAAGGGAGACCCTGTACGAGATATGTACCTTTTGACAATGACAGAAAATGTTGAAAGCAATAAATTGTGGAGATTTATTTATACTGATAATGCATTAAATTGTGAGCCAATATTTCCTCAATAAAATAAAAATTATACAGTTGAAATAATGGTTTCTGATCATTTACTCGGACCCGAGTTTATTGCCGTTTCTAGAGAACATCCAAGTTCACTTTAACAGTTTAAAATAATTCTTTGATAAATGGATTTTGAGATTGGAGAGGAAGACATAGAGACCTTTTTATGTGAAATTGGAAAGGGGAACACAAAGGGTTTTTGTACGACAATATTGATCCATTCCATGACCTAAAAAAACGTTTCATTTTGAACTCGTTGAAAATGAACTGAATTGGTCATTAAATTTCGGCATTTTACAGCGTTTTGCGTTGCCTCAGTAGAGAGTACATAAACATCATCAAAAAGGAATGTTTGTCGTAAGAATATCAATCGATTTTAACTTAAAATATATCACCTGATCCGAGTATCCTCCTCCAAAAGCAATAAAACTAATCTTTATTTATGTAATTTCTTCATCCGGGGAATAACCATATATATAAAAATAAGTATATATGCATTCAGGCCTTAAGTATTAATGGCAATATATACAGTATATCCAATATTACTTCACTAGCATCACACGCAATAGTTAGTCATCATGCCTCATTCCAGTGACCTTCTTTATACTGAAGGTTAGAAAAGAAAGAGCGGTAAAGAAATTGGTTCTTCCCAATTTGATTTTAATAGGGGTAATAAAATAAGAAAATTTATGTGCCATTACGGAGAAACGACAAAGAGAACTTATGAAATGGTCTTTAGGCTTTTACTCCTTTTTATTTGCTTGATCAACTTTAAATAAGTTCTAGCTTGCTTGCTTTCTTACTTTTAGTTTTTATAATAGCAAAACAAGGTTTTATAGGATTGCAATTGCAATATATATATATATATATATATATAATATATATAAGCCAAGCGCCTCGGTGGTGTAGTGGTTAACGTCGATGACTACGAACCCATCGGCGCCGGGATTGAGACCCGGTGATGGCAAGCGGCTCGCAGCAAAACCCAGCTGTTCATCTTTCCACACAATAAAGAAATTGGTTGGTAGATAAAGGGGTACTGGGTAGCCTAGTAGTTAAAACACTGGGCTGCTGGTGGGGCGTGGGTCGGATTCCACGTTAAACTGTAGGTCTAAGGTGGAGTGACAAGCTTGACCTTCGTCAGAATGAACAATTCGGGCGGAAGCAAAACCAAGGTTATATATATATATATGAAAATTATTTCACGAAAGTAACACGTGAAAAATATTTATGATGAATAAAACCACGAAGGAAAGGAAACACAGAATGGTGCTCAGCGCTTTCGTCTAATGACATCCTCAGGAACACTGAAGTACATAAAGAGTTACAGCCTATATATAGGTCACAGAAAAAAAAAAAAATATATATATATACAATAAACGGAGAAATTAAAATAAAAATAAAAATTAGAGGATTGTGGGAGGGGCATACAAATTTGTAAGGAAAAACTATCGATTTTTAGCACAAGATCAAATGAATTATTTCCAACCAATGTTAAAAAAAACCGCAGGATGACGTCATCAAATCATTTAATAGTGGCTTGAAACGCATTCTCAAAGATCATAAGGACATAATTCCGCTTTTCATGTCCACTTCACCTTCTCTGCTCTACCTTTACGGTCTTATTAAAACCCACAAACCTGGAAACCCTATGCGCCCTATTATTATCTCGGTGGGCTCTATTACTTATAAACTCTCCAAATGGCTTGTCAAAGTCTTGTCCCCCATTCTCGGAACTATCTCTGATTCACATGTAAAAAATTCCATGGATCTTACTGAAAAATTGAATAATGCACGTACTGAAACTAACGATAGATTGATCAGTTTTGACGTTTGTTCATTGTTTACAAAAGTGCCGATTGATGATATGCTTGACTTTCTCTCCCAAGAATTACATAAGTATGACCTGCCACTACCTTCACACATTGTTTTGGAACTTATTAAGCTTTGCATCAAAGACTGTAAATTCACTTTCAATAACGAGTATTATCAACAAGTGTTTGGGATGGCCATGGGCAACCCCCTTATCGCCCCTCCTCTCCAATATTTATATGGAGTTTTTCGAAATTACTTACATTCCGAGAATCCTGGGGGTTGGCATCCCTTGGTTGCGGTACGTCGACGATATTTTGTGTATCTGGCCCATGAATCGTTACCTGGATAACTTCCTCCTTCAGTTAAGTGATCAAGTCCCCTCCATTAAGTTTACTTTAGAAGTTGAACAAGACAATTCAATCCCGTTTTTGGATGTGCGTGTACATAGGGAAAGCCCAGGTTTTAAGTTTAGTATCTATCTGAAAAAAACAAACAATTTGTCCTACGTACACTTTTACTCGGGACATGACACCCCAACTAAGAAGGCCATTTTTTCTTCAATGTTTCTCCGCGCCCTTAGGATCGCCAGTCCGGAATACATCGATGCCGAATTAGAAAAAATCAACGGTATTGGAAGTGATCTGTGTTATCCATCTGCGTTTATGGAATCTTGTCTCAACAAGGCAAAACGAACTTTCTATCGTGTCAATAATAACACTCGTACTTTGTCAAAAAATATTTTAGTACTTCCATTTTTCCCGGGCTTTTTAGGCATTGCTAATGTACTTAAACTTTTGGATATTAATGTAGTATTTTCATATAACAATATTGTGAAAAATATCATAGTAAAAAATAGCCCTACCAATAATTCAGGCATTATCTATAAAATTGGTTGTAAACAATGTGATTCCTTTTACATAGGTCAGACGGGAAAGGATTTGCACACACGTATAAAACAGCATCAATATTCCGTTAGAACAGGATAGTCGTCCAGTGCCCTTTTTATCCATTTGTCAGAGTTATCCCACTGTATTGATTGGAATAATGCTTCAGTTTTATTTCACTCTAGCAACATTCTTAATAGAAATATTCTTGAGTCTGCCATTATCCAACTTACAAATAACTTCAACATAAGCAAAGGTCTTTTTCAACTCGATCCTGTTGTTTTGAATCCCTTTAGAACAGATTTAGATAAACTTGTATGCGGGCAGAGTGCTAAAACCCGGGCAGATTTCCAGTATAAATTTGTTTTTTTTTATTTTTTTTAACATTGGTTGGAAATAATTCATTTGATCTTGTGCTAAAAATCAATAGTTTTTTCCTTACAAATTTGTATGCCCCTCCCACAATCCTCTAATTTTTATTTTTATTTTTATTTCTCCGTTTATTGTATATATATATATATATATATATAGAAAGGTGGGCACCCGGGCCTCAAAAAGGACCGACGGTCCCGGTCCCGGTCCCGGTCCTTTCTGAAGATAGGACCTAGGAACGACTCGGTCCTCGGTCCTTATATATAATATAAGTGAAAAATTTGATTAAAATGAAAAATGAAATTAAAGACACCGGAAATCTTTAATTTTATTAACGTAAATTATAATTAATACAATACATAAATGATGAAAAAAAGTTATTAAGTTAAATGCTTGAGTTTCCCTTCAAGAAGACTAGCATTTCAAAATGGCTGTCACTGAGCCCTGACCTTTTCGGCTTGAGGACGTCCTTCCCCAAAGAGAAGAGCCTCTCCACGGCGGCACTGGATGGTGCCAGGTGTTGAAACAAGTTTCAGTTCAGTCTCAGTCTCTTTCTGAGTCTTCTGGAGGAAACGATCCATCTTCTTTAGAACTTCAAATAATCACTAAACACACTAAAATCACTAAAAAAGACCGTTCGGACCGGACCGTCCGGAATTTCTTAAAAATGGACCGTCGCTCCTCATTTCGGTCCTCACTGAGAAAAGGACCGACTTTCCCGCTCACGGTCCTTAAAAAGGACCGAGTTCCTGGAATTCGGTCCTTTTGGACCTCGGTCCTGCCCACCTTTGTATGTATATTTTTTTTCTGTAACCTATATATAGGCTGTAACGCTTTATGTACTTCAGTGTTCCTGAGGATGTCATTAGACGAAAGCACTTGAGCACCATTGCTGTGTTTCCTTTCCTTCGTGGTTTTATTCATCATATATATATATATATATATATATATATTATACCTTACCTTATGAACCTTATGTTGTTTCGTGTGTTGGTCTCTCTTCACACGGAGGTCAAGCTGGTGGCCCCGCCTCTAGGTCTGGCCTGGTGGAGGAGCGAGTTACTTTCTTGCGCTCTCCACCGTACATAGCCAGGCACGCCCGGCTCATCTGGTACTGTCCTGAGCCAGGCATCCAGTCTTTCTTGAAGACTTCAACTTTGACCCCCGTTACGTTTCTGAGGTCCTTAGGAAGCTGGTTGAAAAGTCTTGGCCCCCTGACAACCAAGCTATTTTCCTTCAGGGTTGAGGAGGTCCCTTGTCGTGCTTTAATTTGGGAACACTACACATTCTGCCTTTCCTATTTTCCAGTGTTGTTTGAATGGTAATTGGGTTTAGTTTTAGGTTTGGTACCAGTTTTTCGATCATTTTCCATATGTAGATTATGATGTACCTCTCTCTTCTTCTTTCCAGTGAGTACAGATTTAGTTTACGTAGTCTTTCCCAGTAGTTGAGTTCTTTGCAGCCATCAATCTTGGCTGTGAAATGCCTTTGCGTTTCTTCTAGTTTATTAGTTTCTTCCTTTTTATATGGGGACGTCAAAACTGAGCAGTATTCAAGTTTTGGTATAATCAGTGTTTTTAGCAGGGGAATCATTACTGTCCTGTCCCTTCGTTCTTAGAACCTGTCCGGCGACTCTTTTTACTTTATTTATCGCTATCTGATTTTGTGTTTCGAATTTCGCATCATCTGTCATTATTATCCGGAGATCAATCGCTTTCATGCTTCTCTGAATTTCCTGTATCTGGAGCATAATATGCAGTCTGTTTAAGTTCTTCTTTTCTACCATATCTCAAGAGTTGAAATTTCTCGGCGTTGAATGACATGTTGTTGTCTTCTGACCATTTGTATATTTTGTTCGTGTCCCTCTGCAAGGCCTGCTGATCTTTGTATCGTCTGCAAAGGATGTTACTATACTATTGCTGTTTACTCCGCTGTCTATGTCTGTTAGCATGATAATGAACAGGAGTGGGGCCAGTACTGTCCCTTGTGGTACTGAGCTGCGTACTTCCGATTCTGATGATGATATACCTTGAATTTTGACGACCTGCAAACGATCACTAAGGAAGTTGTAGATCCATTTTCCCACTTTGCCTGTTATTTCCATGTCTTTAATTTTATGTCCTATTATACCATGGTCACATTTATCGAAAGCTTTAGCAAAATCTGTGTATATAACATCGTAGTTGTCATTGCCTTCCAATGCATCTAGGATATTGTTGTAGTGCTCTATTAGTTGTGATAGGCATGATCTACCTGATCGGAATCCATGCTGATTTTCGTTGAATCTTTCCCGTGTCTCCAGGAAATCATAAATTTTCTCTCTAACTATTCTTTCAAATACTTTGGTGAGGTGGGACGTCAGTGACACTGGTCTATAGTTCTTTGCTTGAGATCTGTCCCCTCCTTTATATATAGGGACAATGTTTGCTCTTTTCAAGATGCTCGGTATTTCCCCAGTGTCTAGGGATCTTCTCCGTATCCAGTATAAAGGTGTAGCTATTTCATTTTTACAGTTTTTAATCAAAAATGCGTTCCAATTGTCCGGACCTGCAGCTGAATGTAGTTTCATTTGTTCTATAGCTCTCGCTACATCTTCTGGTGTAAACTCAAAGTCTGTTATATACTCTCCTTGCAATTCCTCTTCAAAGAATGCATTTATGTCAGGTATCGCTTTGTCACTTTTTGGGGTACTGAAAACTGATTCATATTGAGCTCTCAATGTATCAGATATTTCTTTTGGATCGTCGGTTAGTTCATTATTTCCCGTCCTTAAGGGCCCAATAGCGGCGCGCGTTTTTGTTTTCCTTTTTGCATAGCTATAGAAGTATTTTGGATTTTCCTTTATTGCTTCTACCGCCTTTTCCTCTTCCCTCTCTGTATGGTCCTTAATCAGGGCTTGTATTTCCCTATCGATACCCTCCAGTTTTTCTTTTATTATTTTCCTGCCATTATCTCCGCAGTTTCCTAACTTCGCCTCCACTCTCTTTCTTTTGCGGAATAGTCTTCTCGTTTGCCTTTCTAGCCAGCTCCTCTTTCCTTTTGGCTGTGATTTCGGAGCATATTTTTCTAAAATTCTCAGCGTTTTTTCCTCCAAAGTTGTTAGCATTTCTTCCGTTGTTTTATTCTCGAAAATTGTTCTCCATTCTATTTGGGCCATGTGCGATCTGATTGCTTCCCAATTTATAGTCTTCGAGTTTAAGTTAAAGGCCCCGAATTTACTTCTTTCCACAATATGTGTATTGTCTTCTAATGCTGCCATCATATTTGTTGATATCTCGATTAAGTTGTGGTCTGAGATAATGGTTGGGGTTATTTTTATATCAGCAATCAAGTTCGTGTTATTCGTGAATACCAGATCCAGGCAGTTATTTTTTCTGGTATTTTCTGTTATCTCCTGTGTCAGCATAAACTCGTTTGTGAGAGCCATCAACATTTTTGCTTGTTCCTGATCTTCTCTTGTGCCCCCCTTGTCCTGGTGAATATATATATTCCTATTCACCTTTTTGTATTTTATAAATGGGAAGTTAAAGTCTCCGCAGATCATTATATTGGGGGATGGAGGGTTTATGGCCTTTATTAGCTTTCTAATGTCATCAATGGCCTCCGGGAATTTTTCGGTTGGGGTGCTTGGAGGTCTATAGATGACTATTACTATCAAGTTTAGTTTTTCTATTTTCACTGCTAGGAGTTCCACATAGCTGTTTGATTTACTTATTATCGTCTCTGTCATATGACCTTCCTGTACATATATAGCAAAGCCACCTTTCCGTCTCGTCGTTCTATCCGCTCTTAGTAAGTTGAAGCCCTCTATATTTCTCTTTCTTATCAATACAATGTTCGCAGTTTTCACAATTTCCTTGGCAATCTTTAAGATGAGTTTCTGTGAGGCATGCGATGTCCGCCCTTGTTTCGTCCATAAATCCTTTCAGGTACGAAACCTTATTGAGTGATTGGTTTGGTCTTATTCCTTGAATATTAGCCAGGATAATTTTTATGTTCTCTGTTTTTCGTTGCCCCTTGTGCATTTCCAGTTCGTTTTCCTTCGATATCGCTTGATTCGTTGCTCTATGATCCTCCGAAAGAGATCCGTTTCCTCCTACTTGTATTGGTAGCTTCTTGCAGTTGCCGCTGCTTGCTTGAAGCCCTCTACTTCAGTCCACTCGGCAACTGGCTTTTTCAAGAATTCTGTGTCCAAGTCGAATGCATGGAAGAAAGCCATCGTCTTTCCTGTCACGAACTCCGCCAGGTGTTTCGAGGCAAGATTCCTGACGTTCTTCCCTTGGGGTCGCTTGAGTTCCTTTTTCGATGCGGGCTTACCCAAACTGACGACCATCTGAGCCTTTTCTTCATCTGCCACATCTGCGTCGAAGAACGCCATGGCAATAAGAGTCTCAGAGATGTACCATAGGTGTCGAGACATGGCTTCTTGAGCAGCGTTAACACACGAATATCCCGACATGGCAAAGGCTTCCGCGTCACGCAGAAATTCCAGATCAACTGCGGCAGCCTTGCTTGAGGTTGCAGCACGAGTCCAACCTCGGATGTAGACGAGGGACACGAAGAGACCTACGGCTGTCAGAGCTTCCAACTCGTGACTCGACATCTTGAACTGCTTCTTCAGTAGAATTACTTTCAAGGAGTAGATGGCTATCGCCATCCATCGAGCGTGATGGTAAGCGCCAGGGGCTCTGAGAGGGAAATCCACCACTTTTGCTTCTCCCAGGAAGATGAGAACCAACTGTAGCAGTTCCTTGTAGTCATCGCGCTGATGCGACGTGCTCACCATCCCTCTCACCAGCAGGACTGACTTCTCCCTCAGTTCCCTCATAGAGTCATTGACTTGAGCAAAATCGTACGGCCGCACGTCCAACCGGTCGATGAACTTCCATTGTGCCTGAAACCTCTTGAAAACGGGTATATCGGGGCCACTTGAAGAGCCGTATGCACGCTTGAAGACGGAGCTGAGGATGACTTCATAGATGTGATGCCGACAGGGGAAGTACATGAGTTCTCTGCCAAGACCTTTCTCAATCAGGACGCAGGCCCCGATATGAATCCCGGTGTTCGACGCTGTCGTGTCGAAAGACAGTCCCCGCACGCGCTCTTCCATCCTGTGTTCCTTGACCAAATCCAAGCAAACTCGCGCTATCTTCTCGCCGGTTCCGGACGTCACCTTAGGAACGCCGAGCAACTTCTCCTTGCCGTCGCCAGAGACGAGGACGGCGATCCGGTCAACGCTCTCCTTCCATTGCTCATTGTCAGGTAGGAGCTTACCATCCCAATGCAAGACAAGAGGCTGACCAGGACAAACTTCGTCGGATTGATAACTTTCAGCAGCCACCTTCCTGAGAGCCTTGCGTATGCGGTACATGGTACTGGCAGAAATGGACAGTTCATCCAAGTCAAAACCTAGTGATTTAGCCGCTGCAGCGTACGACATAGCTGAATCGCGGTACGAAATATTCAGCCGATCGTAGGTAGTCGTCACATCCTGTGAGATCAGATTCCTGCGTCGCTTCTTGGTATTTCCCTTGGAGGAGGATGGAAAAACTTCCACGGTTGGGTCAACGACATCTGAGTCAGTCTCTGACGAAGTTGAAATCACTAAAGCCCCCGTATCTTCTGCAGCTCCTTGTTCCTTCCTGGCCTTCTCCTGTTGTTCCTTAATCTTGTCCAGCCTCTTCCTTTTCCTAATCTCCTTATAGTGAAGCTTCATGTCAACAGGGCCCATGCTGCAGGAATTTGGATCTTCACGCTGCATGTCGAGAAAGTGGATGTCCTCCTGATTCTTCATCATTTCCTTAGCCTGTGAATGAGCAATGTCCATGATCTCCTTCGCTATTGCCTCCTTGAACATCGCCTCCTTCACTCGGAAGGACTCTGCTTTATGTGACTTGTGCTTCACAAGCCGGTCGTATTCCTTGAGAAGGGATTCCATCTTCCTCAAGGCCGAATCTCGACGCATCATGGGGATTCTCGCTCTCTCCCAAAATATGAGACAGGCATCCAGGCACAGGTTCAGGCATTTAGTACGTCCAAATTTTTGCTCCTTTTGGTGGTAAAAGTACTTTTTGAGTACTTGCAACTGAGTTGGAAGGCCACTTGATGTGATGTTCGCATCCGTCTGGCCAATAAGAAACACTTCTGTTTTCGCTCTGGTAGACACCTGGAAAAGAAAACAAACTAAATAATTCCACAGAAATAATTTCACATCGTAATTAATTTCATTAATTAAATAAAGAAAAGCAGTAACTGGGACTCGAACCAGTGTCATAGCCGTTTGGCGGCATCGCTCAAGTCGGCGTACACAGCACGCTATCCACTACACCATCTAGGGAGTGGATAGCGTGCTGTGTACGCCGACTTGAGCGATGCCGCCAAACGGCTATGACACTGGTTCGAGTCCCAGTTACTGCTTTTCTTTATTTATAAAACTGATACGTGTACACTACGTTCTCTTTGACAATTCATTAATTAAATAAATTTCAATACCGCAGTAAAATTACATTAATTAGTATCATAAATAATTACCAGCTTAGTTGTCCAATATGCAACAGACTAATTAATTTCATGTAATATTAATAATAAATATCACTACCACAGTAAAATGACAGAAATTAAATAATAATAAATTTCAATACCACAGTAAAATGAGATAATTAGTAGCATATATAATTACCTCCATAGTTGTCCAATAGGCTATACAACACGAACCGCTCAAGTGACGAAGAAAACCGTCTTCACTGCAGGCAGGCGAGAAATGAACTGACAAAAAGTCGTCAAAGTTGGGGACCTCTAAATGCAGCGCGATCTGGTTCAAACTTGCACAAACGTGTTTTCTTGTTCTTTAGAATACGGAGAAACGTGTGGATTAAAACTCCAAGCTCATTTTTATTTTACCCTATAGGTATGAAACACCCTAATATATATATATATATATTTTTTTTTTTCGAACAGTTCAGGATCGACCCGCATTCGATCCCTCTGTAGCTTCCCGTCTGATTTTGAGGATATGATAAATGGATTTAACTCTAATCCTGTCCGCACAGCCAGTCACGCATGGGTGGTCAAGGACTTTGCACAGGAAAGAATGTTTTATATAAGGGGTTCCAAAAAACCTTAGCCCCCCATTTCAACTTACATGTTTACTTATATGGAAATAGTTTTTAGTGATTATAAAAATATATAAAATTCTTTATTTATTGCAGAGATTAAAATTACTCGAGCTCAGTGCTCTTCAACCTTTTTATGCTTACCGCCCACTTTTGTAACTTTTGAATCTCCGTATCGACCACCAAAATTAAAAATGCAAAACCTCAAACTAAAAGTTATATGCCCTGCATAAAACAATAAAATTAATTGCAATTACCTTTAGATTAATGAGATCCTTCGCCCACTAGTGGGCGGTACCGCCCAGGTTGAAGAGCACTGCTCTAGCTGATAAAGTGATAATATATGGCTTCTCAATTAATTGGTGATTCGGCGAGGCAACGTGTGATAGATCGCATACGAGCAATAACATTTCGGGAAGCTCGTGATGCTGGAGCCACCCTTATAACACGTTCATGAGTTGCCAAAAAGTTGCGAAGAAGTGAGGACTTCGTCAAAAGAAATTGGAATAAAACTTTGGATGAATGTGAAATGGATACAACCAAATCTGGGCGCCCAAATTTGCCACTCTCTCAGGAAACAAAGGACATCATTGAAAGCGGTACGCGTAAGCGGAAAAACAGCTGTGCTAGAGAGATCGAAGTGTTGAGAGAAAAGATCGTTAGTGGTGAGATCATTCGACTGTACCGTCATAGGCAAGGTTTAAAGCCTTGGCATGAACTTCCAAAGCCAAGAAAAACTCAACTTAACATCGATGACAGAATGTGGTTTGCCCATTATCTTGAAGATTGGGATGTGGATCATTTCATGCATTTAGCTGTCTCCGATGAATTTTTCTTTACGTAACACGTCGGCCTAACTACCAAAATGATCGAGTGTGGGCCACAACACCAGATGAAATCGATGACAATGAACATTATCGCGAATTATTAAAAAGTCAAGACTGTGTTGGTGTGTTTGTTTTGTTCACTGCAAAGAAGCTCATGTGGGTGCTGAAGCCAAATGGTCAGAGTTGGGATGGACAGTATTTTCGTGATATTATTCTATCCCAGCATGTCATTCCTTTTCTAAGAAACCCAAACAATGTTATGAATGTCGATCAGGTCACACTTCTGCACGATAAGGCCCCCTGCTTTAAGGCATTAGCCACTCAACAGTTGTTGCGGAACCATGAGATCGATTTCTTTGGAAATGAAGAATGGCCAGGAAATTCTCCTGACCTTTACGTCTGTGAACACATTGGATCAGTTATAAAGGACAAGGTTGAATGTCTCTTGTTTCAAGAACCTGCAGCAAATCGATTTTCGAAGGATACAATGACGCAACACATTGAAACTGTTTTAGCAAATTTGCGTAACGATCAAGATCTATTCACGTCACTTTTGGCAAGCTACCCAAAGCGAATTCAGGCTGTCTTGGAAGCCAATGGCGGAACACCAAGTTTTAATTGTTTCTCATTAAATGCAGGATTAAATTCTCTTTTGTAAGGTATGTTTAGTTTTACTGTACCTCTAATGGTTTAGGCCATGGGCGGGGGGGGCTAAGGTTTATTGGAACCCCGTATATACGAGGGCCACTCAATATATTTTGCCCCACCTTTATTTTTTTTCTTTCCAAGTTTCCATGTAAGTTCCAGAAATTTTGTACACAAGTAGTTACATACCTTTTTAACAAATTTTTATTTTTCCACATAGTCTCCATCCTTTTCTACGGCTTTCCTCGACCTCGAAACAAGGGCCTTTATTCCTTGCTGGTAAAAATCCGCTGGGTTCCGCTGGAGCCACCTCTTAACCTCCTCAACAACCTCATCGTCACTCTGAAACTTTCTTCCACGAATAGAATCCTTCATTGGCCCACAACAACTGGAAGTCTGAAAGTGCCAGATCAGGGCTGTATAGAGGGTGGGGTAACACAGTCAAACGCATTTTTGTTATGGTCTCTCTTGTTTGCAAACTGTTGTGTGGTCTTGCGTTATCGTGCAAACGAAGGAAGTCTTCAAGTTTTCTCTCTGGTCGAACTCGCTTTATACGTCTCTGGAGTCTTTGTAGGGTAGCAAATTTAGTGTTGAAAACCGGTTTGTAAAAACCGGTTTTCAACCGGTTTGTAAAATTCCCCTAAAAATCGAAAAACGAAAGAAAAAACCGGTTTTATCGATTGATTTTTATTTGGCTCAAACTTGCGCGAACGTGCAGCTACGCGCTACAGCGCACAAAAAATAACTTCGAATACATTACCTATTAAGTTAAATTGTGACAAACTGGCAACTGCTCTTCAGTATAATTTTTGCCTATCTCGCAACTCGATCTTCAGTTTCTCTCATCATGTAGGCTGTAGTGTCGAGTCAGTCGACTAAAGCCCTATTCGCAGTATAAGACCCTTAATGCCCTTTGTTTCTTAAGATGTCATTTCCAAAATAGGGATAAAATCTAAATTAATTTATATATTTTTTCTTACACGAAGAGTCAATTTTCTGTTTTCTTGGTAAAGTTTTTTTTATTAAAAAAATTTATTTCAATGTTTTTTCCAAAATAGATAAATTATATTTTTATTCTTTATAATTTTTTTACAAAAAGAAGTTTATTTCTTTCTAAGTATAGATGTTTTATTTTAAAAAATTATTTCAAATCTAAATTGTTTGAATAATGTATTATTTTGGCTAAAATAAAATATGTCAAATTTGTCATTTTCTTATTCATATGCATACATATGATGCTGCATTTTTGCATTCTTTTGACCAAAAAATAGGCGATAAGCTATGCTTGTTAAGAGTTAAAGTCAGTACCTTTCAATTGTGGCTTTTAAAAATTACTATACTTTTCGGTCATAACCGGTTAAAACCGGTTTTCAAAAACAGATCGATTAAAAACCGGTTTGTAAAGTTTCGATTATTTTTCAACACTAGTAGCAATATATGCCTCCGAGTTGATTGTTTGTCCTTACTTCATAATGTTCACCAGAATCACCCTTTTCATGTCCCAAAAGATGGTGGCCAAAACCTTTCCTGCAGAGGGAACCATTTTGAACATTTTCTTGTGTGGGGACTCTGCGTGATGCCACTCCATGGATTGGCGTTTTGTTTCAGGTTCAAAGTGGTGTACCCAAGTCTCATCCCCAGTCACAATTCGTGAAAGGAAGTCATCCCCTTCTGTCTTGTATCGAACCAACGGCTCAGAAGCAATTTATTTTCTTTGGGCTTTGTGATCTTCTGTCAGTTCGCGAGGAACAAACCGTGAACACACTTTTGAGTATCCCAGTTGCTGAATTATCGTATTCACACTTCCTTCACTAATTCCTAGCTCCAGTGATAGCTCCTTGTATGTGACACGCCCATTTGATCGAATGATGCTGTTAGCACGCTCCACAGTGTGAGATGTCACAGCCGATGCCGAGCGACCGCTGCGTGGCTCATCATCGATGATGGCTCTCCCTCTCTCCGATGATCTCACACGTTTAGACCAGCGTCCAACTGTGCTTCGATCAACAACAGCATCTCCGTAAACGTTTTGTAGACGTTTGTGAATATTTCCAACTGTTTCCTTCTCTGCGGTTAAGAACTCAATAACAGCTCTCTGTTTACGACGCACATCACTGTCAGACGCCATTTTCGAAACTGCGTTAATCATCGGTTTTATACAAGGGCGTTTAAAATTGGTTTTATACAAGGAAGGGAGGTTCAAAGTGTAAAAATCAGGTTATGTGAAGCGCAGAAAGTTCAAAGTTACGGCCCAAAAGACATTTCATCTCCATGGCCTATTATTTATTTAAGAAAAAAGGGTGGGGCAAAATATATTGAGTGCCCCTAGTGTATATATATATATATATTTATATTAGAGTGGTCCCCAAAAATTTAATTTTTTAATTTGATCGGGCCACCCTCTAGACTTATTTACATCGTCAAAAAAATAAGTCTTGTAAAATTTCATCAAATTTAGATGATATTTAGAGGTCGCTACCATGTTTTGAATTTTTACTATATTTTCTACTGGTACATATACATTTATCATATATTTCAAATCTTTGGCTTTAACCAAAGTACACTTTGCCTGATTTTCTAACAGAAACATCTTTTTTTAACTTTTAATATAATCCAATAAATTTATGTATTCATTTAAAAGCAGAATAAATGTTTCAGACAAAATTATTTGGAAGAAAACATGTACACCATCAATATCTCTACAGAGGTCGAATCTGTCAGCAGCATTGCGGAACACATTTTGGAGCATCACAGGGGTTATTTTTGTAACTGCTGTTACGATACGAGCACGTAAAACTTGCAGATCTGTAACCCTCGTTTGATAGACGTTTGATTTGATAAAGCCCCAATGCAAAGAAATTCAAGGGCGTTAGGTCAGGAGATCGAGCCGCCGAGGGCCTGTTCCCTCCACGTCCGATCCACCGATTTGGAAATCGTTTATTTAGGTCCTCTAGAACAATGTTTGCGTAATGACAAGGTGCCCCATGTTGTTGAAAGACGACGGTGTTCAAAATGCCATCTGAATGAAGCTGGGATATTTACGTGCTCGTATCGTAACAGCAGTTACAAAAATAACCCCTGTGATGCTCCAAAATGTGTTCCGCAATGCTGCTGACAGATTCGAACTCTGTAGAGATACTGATGGTGCTCATGTAGAATCATATGCTTAAGTGTTCATTAAATGTATGCCTTCTATTATATTGTTATTGAATTTTACCCTTTTTGCTACGTTTTCACTGAAATAAATAGGGACTTTATAAACACCCTGTATAAAACACAAATGATTGCTGAACTATGATACTTCATTTTACAACACAGTTAAAATTAAATTCCATTAAATTGGCAGTTCCAAATTCAGCCAAGAAACACTGTTCCCACTGAAAAGCAATAAAATAAATGTTTAACAATAGTATGAGAAAAGAGTGTTAGATAGTAATATCACTGATTCTGCACTCAAAATGTGTCTTCTTTTTACAGTCAGGAAATTGACGTCGATGATTTGACACGACTTGCAGAAGGTATTGCTTCTATTCTTCATTGGAGGTGTGTAGTTTGTTGTATTCAGTCATCAACCTTTATTTGCTTCACAATGTTTATTGAATTGTAATACTTTAGGTCATCTTTCCACATATTCGGGTCTTTAGTAAGAAAAGCACATGATAGTCCAGTGAATTAAAAAAAGCGTTTGGTGTTGGTAGTAACAAAATCCTCAAGATTTTTGCTTTGGATTACAGCAGGATCTACGATCACTCTCTTATTGGGATCTTCCTCTGTACTGTTCTCTTTCAGGGTCCTGACCATCATCTACTTCCTGTCTACAGACAAAGTCTGATCGAAGAAAGCAAGAGCAACTAGCAACTCGTTTATGTACCAGAGATGACCCGAAAACTTCTTAACTGCAACTCTTGAAATTTCTTCATTGTATATTTTGTATGCATCTAATTGCCTCAGGAAATGAAGATCTTGTGCTGGAGCAGTTGCGGCTGAAGGAACCAGAAACCAGGCTTTTACATGAAGGCGGACAACAAATAAGCATATATTCTTCAATCCAACTTCATCAGTGATTGCAGTCGTATAGTTCTCCTTAGCAATTAACTGCCAATTGACCTGGAACCTACTGAATATGAGAATTTCAGGACCACTCGATGGTCCCAAACAAGCGGTAAAAACAGCCTCAAGAACGACGCCCAAAATATAGTAAATCTTTGTTAAGCTTCTGCTCCAGAAGAATACAAGCACCATTCAAAACACATTTCTTAACTTTTTCTATAACTCTCCACTCATCAACTCCAGTTGGAATTTTTGGCACAGCAAGCAATTGATCAACACCTGCTCCAGACACAAGAATTGGAAGAAGTTCAGCAACTTATTTTCCTGTAATATCACACAGCATCTTCCCATCCCAATGCACTATTAAAAGTTCTGTTGGTTTGAATTCCGCTTTTGGGTCTTCTATTTCTTTTCGGTACTTCATCCTTTCACGGCGAATTGATGAACGATTGCAAAAAATGTCACTGCCATCACATCCCAAACTCTTTGCAGTAGCAGCAAGAAGATATGTAACATTACGATCACTAACTTTTATTCGATCAAGTAAATTATATGTTGATTGACTTCATAAATGATGGAGATAAATGTCCTGTTAAGAATTTATATAGAAAATTAAAGAATATATACTGTATTCAGAAACTTTGGCATTTTGTATAGGCATATGGCGTGTACATTAGGGTGGAGCGAAAAATACTTTTTTTCTAGTATGAAGTTCTAATAGTGATTAAAAGTTGCATTTAGTGGACGAAATATGCTTGCCAAACTATGAGTTCATTTGTTTAAAATTTTCAGCTGCCACCATGGGGCTAAAGTTAACACAATTTTGTGTAAAAGGAAAAAAAATGCTTCTATTTTAGGTTTGTCAAACTATTATAAACTGTTATCATAGAATTATCTAATAGTTTGATTAAGATTCTTAAATGATAGGAATTCGTTTTGTAAAAATGCCTTTTCATATGCTTAATATCTTCAGCTGCCACAAGAGAGCTGAAGTTAACACAATTTAGAGTAACTGAGTCATGTTGAGACTACACTGAATGTTGTTGGGGGACGGTTTGGGGAGGGTTGTGGGGGAGGGTTTTGGTGTGAAGGAATTTCTTTCTGTGAGTCATTAGAACAGTGTGTTAACACTTGTCTTCTTAGGTAGTAGCCTAGTCGCTCAGTTGATCGGAGAGTTTTTTAATATGATCGGAATATTATAAAACTTTATTTTAAAGTGATTTATATAGAGATTATGGATTTTATTATAAAATGCTTGTTATAATGTATTATATAATTTTAGTTTATTTATATAATATATTATATATTTATAATATATAATTATTTATATAATATATTATATATACTTATAAAATGTATTATATATATTAATTATATAATGTTTTGATGTTACAGGATATTTTGTGATTGTGAATTTTTCTTAAAAATTTATGGCATCAAATACTAAATATAAACATTTCACTAGAGAGCATATGAAGTGTGCCATATTTGAAGTACCTTGTGAGATGAGTGATATGCAACTACCAACTTATAACTGCATTATGAAGATTACCTGTTCACAAAACTTTAGTGAAGGAGCAGATGAATAACAAGGAGCCTTCATTTTCTGAAATAGCAGAGGCAGTTTCCAAAAAGGTAGAAAATATTGAAGAAGGCCTCTTTGCCAATAGTTTCACATACACGCGTTTTACAGATGATGAGAGTGTACCATGATAAATACAGGTCCTTATTAAAGCCATCCAAGTCACGCAAGGATCAGCCTAAGTACAAAAATCAGCTTGAAGAATTTGAAAACTCTTCAAAATGCACTTTGTTTGACATCTGCACCTGCAAATGTGAGGAGTTTAGGAGATGCTCATGTGAAAAGAGTAAGAAAATCCCTCCAAAAGAGCAGGATTTTTTAAATGACCAACGAACACGCAGAATAATGGTGATGGGAAGCATTGACATAGCACACACAGACGATTACAAGCAAGAGAACATCGAAAGGAAATGGAAAAAGCACGTCTGGAATCCTCACAAACAACTAGTGCTGCTATAACCAATACGTCCAACTTACAAATCGAAACAGAGACAAGTGAACTTCAACAACTAGAAGAGATATCTGAAGATAATGAGGAAGATACAACCTCGACTCAATATGTAATATCAAACAACAGATGCGTGAGCCACTGCCTTCATTAGCAATTACTTGTGATAGATTTAAAATGTCGGACAGAGCTGGGGCTGCTATTGCTTCTCCAGTATTGGCAGATCTTAAAATTGTTACTCCCAAACAAAGGGAATATTATAGACAGAAGTAAGCTAACGTGAAAGACAAAACAGAGAAAGGAACTACAACAATAGGGAGAGCCAAAAACCATGCGGGATTATACTTTGATGGCAGAAAGGATAAAACAATGATTCAAGTCCAGGAGAGTGATGGCTCTAACCACCAAAGAACCAAACGCGACGAGCATATCAGCATAATATCTGAACCACACTCTCTGTACTTTGCACATGTGACACCTTCCAGTGGCAAAGCTAAATACATTTGCACAGCGCTAGTGAATTGCTTGAAGAAAGGAATGTTGATATAGGGAACATCGTTGCAGTTGGCTGTGATTCGACAGTGGTTAACACTGGAAGTATTGGAGGCACAATAAGATTACTGGAAGAAGCCTTTAATAAGCCATTGCAGTGGCTGATATGCCTTTTACACCTTAATGAACTTCCATTGCGCCATCTGTTTCATCACTTGATGGTACCACTACTGGACCAAGAGCATTTTCAGGGGAAATTGGCCGAGCACTTTCAGACTGTGAAAAGCTTCCCATAGTTAACTTCAAACCCATTGAAATTCAAGAGGACATGTGTGAAGTTGATGTAGATGACGTAAGTACTGACCAGAAATACCTTCTTGAAATTCACAAGGCTATATCAAGTGGAACATTCTCAAAGAGTCTTAGTCATAAGAGTCCAGGCAATATATCACATTCAAGGTGGCTCACCACAGCAAACAGGACTCTGCGGTTATATGCAAGCACAGAGAATCCTTCAGGCAATTTACAAGAATTAGCTACTTTCATTGTTAGGGTATACGCACCAATGTGGTTTCAGATAAAGCGTAAACCATTATGCAATGTGGTGCTAAACATATGTGGCATATGATTGCAAGAAGCCGGTATCTCCGTGAAGAGCTTAGGAGAGTACATGACTCAGTCATTCAGCGAAATGCATATTACGCAAATGAAGAAAACATTCTCATTGCAATGATAGCTGATGAAAGGGAGCATGTGCGTCAGTTGGGATTTAGGGTATCATAAAAGCAAGGGCATGCATTCAAGAAACAGATGTTATCAGGTATTTTAAGGTGCCAGAAATAAATTTTTATGCCAAAGACTATACAGATCTCATTATGTGGCAAGATTTTCAGATAGCAGAAACCACCGATAACCAAAGGAGTTTCTCTTGATGATATTGAATCATGCATCAAACATGGTACTACTCTTCATTCAGAATTATTTCAGTTTCCATGTCATACACAAGCCGTAGAGAGATGCGTCAAGCTCGTTACAGACGCTGCTGGATCAGTCTGCGGACCTAGAAACAGAGACGGTTGGATTCGTGCTACATTAGAATCAAGGAAAAAAACAGCCAAAATTTGACACAAAAGCAAATTACTAAATAGTCTTCAGCAAGAACCCTTTCTAGAGGGAGGTTGGTTGGGGAAAGGGTGGTAACTCCGCTAAGGCACGAAATAACGTTTATTAACTGTCTCAAGCCAGTATAAAGGAGGAGAGACATCCTAATTTATTACTGTTCCCTTTTTCAAGTAAATACAGAATCATACTTAATTGTCATTTTAAGTTAACTTCAGCCCTCTGTGGCAGCTGAAGATATTAAGCATATGAAAAGGCATTTATACAAAACGAATTATTATCATTTAAGAATCTTAATCAAACTATTAGATAATTCTAAGATAAATTGTATAATAGTTTGATAAACCTAAAATAGAAGCATTTTTTTCCTTTTTACCCAAAATTGTGTTAACTTTAGCCCCCTGGTGGCAGCTGAATATATTAACAAATGAACTCATATTTTGGCAGGTATATATCGTCCACTTAATGCAACTTTTAATCACTATTAGAACTTCATACTAGAAAAAAGTATTTTTTTCGCTCCACCCCTAGTGTACATTGTAGACACTAAATTTCAAACTCTGGTAGCGACCTCTAAATGTTGTTTGATGGAACTAAGATTTTACATGAATTTATTTCTCAGATGTCTTAACCACATTCAAGGGTGGCCCAAATCAGTTTAAAAAAAAAAAAAAATTCTGTGCGTATAGGGACCACCTTAATATATACCTTTGGTAAGCTTCCGCCCGAATTTTTCATTCTGACGAAGGTCAAGCTTTTCACTCCACCTTAGACCTAGAGTTTAACGTGGAATCTGAACCACGCCCCACCAGCAGCGCAGCGTCTTAACCACTAGGCCACCCAGGGCAACCATTTATCTTCCAACCACTTTCTTTATTGCGTGAAAGGATGAACAGTTGGGTTTTGCTGCACGCCGGCTGCCGTCACCAGATCTCGATCCCGGCGCCGATGGATTCGTAGTCAGCGACGCTAACCACTACACCACCGAGGTGCTCTATATATACACAGTGTATATATATATATATATATATACTGTGTATACACACACCACACACACACATATATATATATATATATATATATATATATATATATATATATATATATATATATATATATATATAAAATAGCAAATGCATTTTCTTTTTATTTTAACTTTGTTTTTACATTTAATAAAAATGTAAGATGAATGATGAAAACTAAATAAAAGCTAAAAGCAATGTGAAGCGAAATCTAGATTGCATTTGCGTCTGCTTTTCTGAAACTGATTTCAATTTAATTTAATTTCATTTAATTTAATTTGTACTTTATTTATTCATTTTCAGGGAGGTAAAAATATTATGAAGACTGACTATGTAGTCCACAATTTTTAAAAGCTTTCTTCCTTTCTCTTTGTCGCCTTTAATTTTAAATGTAAATGTGGCTGTTGCTTTATCCTTACTTTATGTTGCTTTATGAGGGTTTAAACGACGGTTGAGGATCGATCTGTGGTCGACCCCTTTGCAGCATCCCGCTGGTCAGGGACTTTGCACGGGAATCTGCCCAGCTGGTTCTTGGAATTATTCAGGTCGGTGTGCTGGAGGTTCCTCACTTCTTTTGGCAAGACATTCAAAAGCTTTGGGCCTCGTATTCGTATTCCATCCTCGTTTTCATGGCCCCCTGTCCCACCGCAGCTGGGACAGTACAAAGTGTGCCTCTTTTCTCATTCCAGTTGTTTATATTTCATTTCTAATGTTAGGGACAAAACCCTCGAGTATTTTCCATATGTATATTAGTGTGTACCGCTTGCATCTTCTTTCGAAAGAGTAGAGTGTCAGGGATTGTAATCGATACCAATAGTCTTCACCTTTCGTTTCTTCTATCTTAGACGTAAAAGTCCTTTGTATGGTTTCTACTGTATGTTCGCAATGTCTCGTTTTCTGTATGGGCTTGTGAGAACTGAGCAATACTCATTTATCAGTAGTACCAGACTCTTCCATAATTTGAGCATGATGTTTGCTTTCCAGCTGTGGAAGCTCCTTCAGATGATCCCTATTATTTTTCTAGCTGTTGTAATTTTACTGTTATAGTGCTCTCTGAATTCTGCATCCGACGACATTATTACTCCAAGTTCCCTGACTGTGGGTTTGGTGTTCTCTTTTGGCTTGCAGGGTTTTGTACCTTTTATTCTGTAGCACCTTGTTATTACCATATCTAAGACGTTGGAATTTTTCTTCGTTGAACTTCATATTGTTGTTTTCTGCACATTTGAATGTTTCAATGTCATTTTGTAATTTTTCTACGTCACCTTCGTTCAATATTTCCTTACATATCTTTGTGTCATCTGATAAACATGATACAATACTGTCATTGGTAGCTGCATCAGTGTCTGCAATCCTTATTATGAACAGCAAGAGAACTAATACTATACCTTGTGGGACAGAGCTCATGACTTCTGAGACTTCAGATCTAACTCCATTTGCTACCACTCTTTGTTTTTCGAGTCAGAAAATTAAATATCCATCTTCCCAGCTTTCGAGTAATTCTTGTATTCTTAAGTTTGTGTATTATAATTCCATAGTCACATTTATCGAAGGCTTTAGGAAAGTCAGTATATATTACATCTATGTTTTGTCCTCGACACAATGTTTCCAATATGTTCTCCTGGTGGTCTAATAGCTGTGATAGGCATGATCTTCCAGCCCTGAAGCCATGTTGATCTGGGTTGCATAAATTCTTTTCTTGTAGGTAGTAAGTAGTTTTGTCTCTACACTGGTCGACAAAATCGAAAATCGAACTTTTTTCTCTCATCAAAGATGTATACACACTTTTCTAGACTAGTTTTGTACGCTGATTCCAAATCTGTTTTCGGTTTTTCTCTAGCACATCCAGTTAGCGAAATATGAGTGGTGTTAATTTCAGCACAATTTATCGTAAAAGTACAACTTTATTCATAAAAAGAAATGTACACCAAACTAAAAACGTTGCGAGTACAATTTTCTTTTGTAAACCTTGTCCAGATCGTCGCGGTACAACATCCAGCAGTCGTCTGCCAGCATACTTTCGTTCCAGAAACCTTCGTAGCGATTTTCCATTGACTGGATATCTTGATGGAAGCGTTCCCCCTGTTCGTCGCTCACCGCGCCAAGGTTTTCGGGAAAGAAATCTAGATGCGAATTTAAAAAATGTGTTTTCAAGGACATGCGACAGTCCATTTCTTGATATGCATCGAGCAGTTTCTGAACTCCATCTTTGTATGCGGGGGACTTGTGGTTACCCAAGAAGTTTCCACGAATTCATAAAGCCTACCATGCTCTTAGTTCTAAGGCATTGAGGCTTTCTTCAAAGCCTTCATCCTGCAGAACTTCCCTGATTTGGGGCCCCACAAAGATTCCTTCCTTCAATTTCGCGGCACTGATGTTTGCAAATTTCTCAACAAGGTATCGAAACCCTCTCGAATTCGTCTTACCCATCGCTTTCACAAAATTTTTCATTAAGCCGAGCTCAATGTGGAGAGGTGGCGGGAAAATCTTCTTTGGATCAACTAAAGGAACACATGGACACTGCCCGTTCCTGGCTCGTATGTGCTTCTTTGATGCCAGTCACGTCTGATTAATGATCCGCGGTAGCACGGCTGTCCCATAGGCATAGGAAACAGTATTTCGTGAACCCTCCTTGCATGCCCATTAACATACCAATGACTTTGAGATCACCACAGATATTCCATTGATGAGTGCTGTATTGGATTGCTTCGCGTAGTATATTCATGTTATCGTACGTCTCCTTTAGATGAACGGAGTGGGCGATGGGGATGGACGGCTTTAAGTTCCCTTTATACAGAAGAACCGCTTTCAAGCTTCGCTGTGAGGAATCAATGAAGAGGGCGCCACTCAGATGGTGTGTGTGTGCCTGTGACATCTTCTCGAAAAGTTAATTGATATCATGGCAATAGCAAAGAGGACCGTCTACTGCAAAGAGTGTCGCCAAATCATGGTTTCGTTTTCGATAGTGACACACTCGGACGTTCTTCTCAAGTAAGTGTTTCTGCTTGAGTCTCGAGGAAAGAAGTTCCGATTTCTCTATGGAGAGGGCTAGGTCTCTAATGAGGTCATTCAACTCGTTTTTGGTAAGCCTCTCCGCCTCCGATTGCTCTTCGTCAGGTGTGTAGTCAACATCGGTAGAAGGTCCCGCATCTCTGCCAATCGCACCTTCGTCGGATTCCCTTTCGTCTTCTAAAGAATCGAGTCCATGCTGTGGAGGTACCGCAATCGGCATCGTCTCATTGTGAGGGATCGGTCTGATCGCGGAGTCTACGTTCGGATAAGCGATGTTATGCTTGTTCTTCACGGAGAATCCAGTTATGTTAACATTGCAAAAGTAACAATCGCCATGATGGTCTCTCGGTTCCCTCCATATCATGGGTATAGCGAACGACATCGACTTTTTCCTTTGGTTCAACCAGTCACGTAATCCATTCATACAAGTGGTACAGATAACATGTGGCTCCAACGCCTTATCTTGATCGCCGAGTGGACAGCCGAAAAGTTTTCCGAAGATCCATCGATTGTACGCCGTTCTGATTTAGTCGCGAACGAGCCTCACACGTAACAGAAATTGTCTGGGTGATTTTTACACTTTCGAGGCATGACGATCAATGAGTGAGTTGATGTAAATCACCTAAAAAAATAAAATGTGTAAGTGGGCGACACAAAACAAAACACAACACATAACTAGACATGTGACTGTTACTCCAAAGAATAAAAGGGTGTACATGTGCAACGTTTGCAAATTTGTGGCCAGCAACTGCTCTCACCTAAAATACCACAAGACAGTCTGCGGAAAGCCTACGTTCAAACGACAAAAATGCCATACGTGAGGGTACAGAAACGGTAAAGCAAAAACCTACACCTAAGCTGCAACGACAAAGTACTCCGCTACATGTACGAGGGCCACTCATTATATTTTTCCGCACTTTTTTTTTCCAAGTTTTGCTGTAAGTTCCAGAAATTTTGTACACAAGTAGTTACATACCTTTTTTATAAGTTTTTATTTTTCCACATAGTCTCCATCCTTTTCTACGGCTTTCCTCCACCTCGAAAGAAGGGCCTTTATTCCTTGCTGGTAAAAAGTCCGCTGGGTTCCGCTGGAGCCACCTCTCAACCTCCTCAACAACCTCATCGTCACTCTGAAACTTTCTTCCACGAAAAGCATCCTTCATTGGCCCAAACAAATGGAAGTCTGAAGGTGTCAGATACGGGCTGTATGGAGAGTGGGGTAACACAGTCAAACGCATTTTTGTGATGGCTTCTCTTGTTTGCAAACTGTTGTGTCGTCCTGAGTTATCGTGCAAAAGAAGGAAGTCTTCCAGTTTTCTCTCCGGTTGAACTCGCTTTATACGTCTCTGGAGTCTCTGAAGGGTAGCAATATATGCCTCCGAGTTGATTGTTTCTCCTTTCTTCATAATGTCCACCTGAATCACCCCTTTCATGCCCCAGAAGATGGTGGCCATAACCTTTCCTGCAGAGGGAGCCATTTTGAACTTTTTCTTGCGTGGGGACTCTGCGTGATGCCACTCCATGGATTGGCGTTTTGTTTCAGGTTCAAAGTGGTGTACCCAAGTCTCATCCCCAGTCACAATTCGTGAAAGGAAGTCCTCCCCTTGTGTCTCGTATCGAACCAACGACTCAGAAGCAATTTCTTTCCTTTGGGCTTTGTGATTTTCGGTCAGTTCGCGAGGAACAAACCGTGAACACACTTTTGAGTATCCCCGTTGTTGAATTATCGCATTCGCACTTCCTTCACTAATTCCTAGCTCCAGTGATAGCTCCTTATATGTGACACGCCGATTTGATTGAATGATGCTGTTAGCACGTTGCACAGAGTGAGATGTCACAGCCGATGCCGGGCGACAGCTGCGTGGCTCCGATGATCGCACACGTTTAGACCAGCGTCCAACTGTGCTTCGATCAACAACAGCATCTCCGTAAACGTTTTGTAGACGTTTGTGAATATTTCCAACTGTTTCCTTCTCTGCGGTTAAGAATTCGACAACAGCTCTCTGTTTACGACGCACATCACTGTCAGACGCCATTTTCGAAACTGCATAACCCTCGGTTTCATGAAAGGGCGTTTAAAAGCGGTTTTATACAAGGAGGGGAGGTTCATAGTGTAAAAATCCGGTTATGTGAAGCGCAGAAAGTTCAAAGTTACCACCCAAAAGACATTTCAGCCCCATGATATATTGAGTGCCCCTAGTATAAAGGACGCATATTATATATGGTATATATAGTATTATGTATTATATATTAGTTATATGCATATTATATATATTATTATATTATATAAAAGACGCATATTATACCGGGTGGACGAAAAAAACCTGGACACTTGTTTTTCCTACAAATTTCAAACTAGTCAAGCTAATACACCCAAATTAGTACAAGATGTAGCCAATAGTAGCGTTATCATGTAAACAGTTTGCGCATGCGCACCTAAGACAATGATAAGTGGCTACATGGCGAAATGGTAGGCTAGCAGTATCAGATTTCTTTAAGAAGTGTTGGCTGATGGAATGTTTTTTCTTATTTTTTTCTTGTGGTGTTAATTAAAATTCTATCGTAATGGTTTTAAGTAAAGAAGACTTAGCTGTTATAAAGGCGTGTTTTGCCGAGAAAGAGTGGAGTGGTAGCAAAATAATTAGGGAATTTCCGGGAAAAAATTGGGAAAGAAGTACAGTACAATACGTTATAAATAAAATTAGACAATCAGGGTCAACTAACAGAAAACGTGGCAACGGTCTTCCGCGTACTGCTCAGACTCGAGAAAACGAAAGGTACGTTGAAGAGCATGCGTTGTCGCAGGAAAATAATCCTGGTACTCATCTTTCGCAGAGAAAAATGTCGAATAATTTAAATATTTCACGCAGCAATGTCCAAAACATAATGAAAAGTAAAGGAATCAGACCTTTTAAAAGATTGAGTGCCCCCAGAATAACAAAAGAAGCCATAGGAAAACGGTTAGAAAAGTGTAATTCTTTGTACAGGAAATTTAATTTAGTAGACATTAAACGCATGTTTTTTTCAAGATGAGTCCGACTTTACATTAACTGTATCAACAAATCACAGAAGAACCGAGTCATTGCATTAACTTCAAAATCGGAAATCCCGCCAGACCGTCTTTAACATCCAATTTCACGATTTTCCAAGAAATTAATGGTATCTTTTGGTGTTTCTTACAATGGAAAAACCAAATTATTCTTTACTGATCCACAGAAAACAAAAATGAACTCGTAAAATTACATTGAACACTTCGGAGAACTTTTACCGGAATGCCAAGACTTGTACCCGAACGAAGATTTTATTTTTGTGTACCCCCAGAATTAACTGTATCAACAAATCACAAAAGAACCGAGTCATTGCATTAACTTCAAAATCGGAAATCCCGCCAGACCGTCTTTAACATCCAATTTCACGATTTTCCAAGAAATTAATGGTATCTTTTGGTGTTTCTTACAATGGAAAAACAAAATTATTCTTTACTGATCCACAGAAAACAAAAATGAACTCGTAAAATTACATTGAACACTTCGGAGAACTTTTACCGGAATGCCAAGACTTGTACCCGAACGAAGATTTTATTTTTGTTCAAGACAATGCACCATCTCATTCAACCAAGGCAATCCAAGAATTTTTGATGGCAAACATTCTAAATTCATAAAAAGTGAAGAATGGCCACCAAATTCTCCTGACTTAAATCCTCTGGATTACTTCGTGTGGAATGAGCTGAAGTCATTGGTGTACCATGGTCTCAGGGAACCATTTTCAAACCTGGAAGCACTTAGACAAAGAATTGAGGTTGTTTGGCTTATGGTGTCCCAAGACAAAATCAAGTCATCCATTGATCAGTGGAAAAAGAGAGTACTACACGTAATTCAAGAAAATTGAGGGCCAATACAACATCGATTTCAATAGGGTGTTTTATATGAGTTCCATTGAAATTTTTAGCACATGATAACTATACTATTGGCTACATCTTGTAATAATTTGGGTGTATTAGCTTGACTAGTTTGAAATTTGTAGGAAAAACCAAAGTGTCCAGGTTTTTTTCGTCCGCCAGTATATTGTATAAATATACGTATAGTATTATAATTATATTATATTATATATAGTTATATGCATATTATATACAGTATATTATGTATAGTATTTTACTGTATTATATATATATATATATTATTTATTAGATATATTATGATCGGTCTCATCTCGAAAACTAGACGTGCTGGAAGAAAACCGAAAACAGATTTGGAATCAGCCTTCCAACAGCTCTCTAACCCACTTATAATTATATTTGTTGTAAAATACTTGTTGGCCAGTGTTATACATTCAAAGCACTTTATAAAGTGGGAGGTGAGTGCTACCAGCCGATTCTTGAGCATTGCTCTTTTACCACCCTTAAATAAGGGGGCAATGTTCGCATTCTTTAATATATATATATTTTTTTTAATTGGGGTTGTTTAACCTCCTTCGGAACATCTAAGGTCATATGACGGAGGGGACCTACAGCTTTACGTGGGATCCGAACCACGGGTCGCTACATAATCTGGGCGCAGAGGACGGTCTCCCATCCAACTACTACCCAGACCCAATGTCGCTTAACTTCGCTGATCTTCGAGAAGCGGTGTTACGACATCGGCCACTACGTAGCCGATATATATATATATATATATATATATATATATATATATAAATTATTTCACGAAAGTAACACGTGAAAAATATTTATGATGAATAAAACCACGAAGGAAAGGAAACACAAAAAGGTGCTCAAGCGCTTTCGTCTAATGACATCCTCAGGAACACTGAAGTACATAAAAGGTTACGGCCTATATATAGGTTACAGAAAGAAAAAAATAAATAAATAACATATATACACACAAACATACATATATATATATATATAATATACATACATATCTACACACATACATATATATATATATATATGCAATAAACGGAGAAGTAAAAATAAAAATTAAAAATTAAAGATTAGAGGATTAACAAGAGGGCATACAGATTTGTAAGGAAAAATATCGATTTTTAGCACAAGATCAAATGAATTAAAAATACAAATTTATACTGGAAATCTACCCGGGTTTTAACACTTTGCCTTTTAGAGTCAAGTTTCGATATATATAAAAATAAAATGAAGATTAAAAGTTAATAAAGTAGCGTACAAGTTTACCAAAGATTTAGCGTCCTACCCTTTTTATCTAAATTTGTTTTGAAGGAATTCAAAACAACAGGATCGAGTTGAAAAAGACCTTTGCTTATGTTGAAGTTATTTGAAAGTTGGATAATGGCAGACTCAAGAATATTTCTATTGACAATGTTGCTAGAATGAAATAAAACTGAAGCATTATTCCAATCAATACAGTGGGATAACTCTGACAAATGGACAAAAAGAGCACTGGACAACTGTCCTGTTCTAACGGAATATTGATGCTGTTTTATACGTGTGTGCAAATCCTTTCCCGTCTGACCTATGTAAAAGGAATCACATTGTTTACACCCAATTTTATAGATAATGCCTGAATTATTGGTAGGGCTATTTTTTACTATGATATTTTTCACAATATTGTTATATGAAAATACTACATTAATATCCAAAAGTTTAAGTACATTAGCAATGCCTAAAAAGCCCGGGAAAAATGGAAGTACTAAAATATTTTTTGACAAAGTACGAGTGTTATTATTGACACGATAGAAAGTTCGTTTTGCCTTGTTGAGACAAGATTCCATAAACGCAGATGGGTAACACAGATCACTTCCAATACCGTTGATTTTTTCCAATTCGGCATCGATGTATTCCGGACTGGCGATCCTAAGGGCGCGGAGAAACATTGATGAAAAAATGGCCTTCTTAGTGGGTGTCATGTCCCGAGTAAAAGTGTATGTGGACAAATTGTTTGTTGTTTTCCGATAGATACTAAACTTAAAACCTGGGCTTTCCCTATGTACCCGCACATCCAAAAATGGGATTGAATTGTCTTGTTCCACTTCTAAAGTAAACTTAATGGAGGGGACTTGATCATTTAACTGAAGGAGGAAGTTATCCAGGTCACGATTCATGGGCCAGATACACAAAATATCGTCGACGTACCGCAACCAAGGGATGCCAACCCCCAGGATTCTCGGAATGTAAGTAATTTCGAAAAACTCCATATAAATATTGGAGAGGAGGGGCGATAAGGGTTGCCCATGGCCATCCCAAACACTTGTTGATAATACTCGTTATTGAAAGTGAATTTACAGTCTTTGATGCAAAGCTTAATAAGTTCCAAAACAATGTGTGAAGGTAGTGGCAGGTCATACTTATGTAATTCTTGGGAGAGAAAGTCAAGCATATCATCAATCGGCACTTTTGTAAACAATGAACAAACGTCAAAACTGATCAATCTATCGTTAGTTTCAGTACGTGCATTATTCAATTTTTCAGTAAGATCCATGGAATTTTTTACATGTGAATCAGAGATAGTTCCGAGAATGGGGGACAAGACTTTGACAAGCCATTTGGAGAGTTTATAAGTAATAGAGCCCACTAGAGGAGCAAGTTCTTCCCAAATCCCTGCTTCCGATTCGCCTCAGACAAATTGACGACCATCCGTTCAACAACTTCAGCAGATTAATTTTAAAGAAACATATTGAAGTCACCAGACAAAATGAGTGGTCCGCCTTCAAAAATTTAAACATCGCCAAACATAATTTTGTAACCGTTATTCCCCAACCGTGGATCCAACCTTTGTTTGATGAAATTTACAACGAGTTGCGTCGGAGAACTACTTCACTTCGTAACATTTTGGATCGGAAAATTAAAAGTCTCATTCGAAATAGTCAGTGGAGTAAAAAAGCAAGCTCAAAGTGTTTTGAACCTTTCTTCGAAAAACATTAGTGACGATGCAAAAAGTGCCCTTGGATATGGTATGTCCTTTTTTATTGTTAAAAAACCTTCGGCTTTACAAATTTGTTACAGTCTCGCGTGTTTTGAAAAACAGTGTAATCTCCCTCAGTATTTGTTTAACATAGTTAAAGGCCTCGTTTATAGTGCGGCGAATGGTAATTACGAAGATAACTTTCCTAAACGTTTTCGCGATGGCCTCTCACAATTAAAAAAAGATGGGGAGCTCCATATTACTAAAGCAGACAAGGCTAACACCATAGTTATTATGGACAAAGTGGACTACATCGGAAAGATGAACGAGCTTCTCCAGGACCCCGCCACATACAGCAAACTTAGGAAGAACCCGCAGGATGACGTCATCAAATCATTTAATAGTGGCTTGAAACGCATTCTCAAAGATCATAAGGACTTAATTCCGCTTTTCATGTCCACTTCACCTTCTCTGCCCTACCTTTACGGTCTTATTAAAACCCACAAACCTGGCAACCCTATGCGCCCTATTATTAGCTCGGTGGGCTCTATTACTTATAAACTCTCCAAATGGCTTGTCAAAGTCTTGTCCCCCATTCTCGGAACTATCTCTGATTCACATGTAAAAAATTCCATGGATCTTACTGAAAAATTGAATAATGCACGTACTGAAACTAACGATAGATTGATCAGTTTTGACGTTTGTTCATTGTTTACAAAAGTGCCGATTGATGATATGCTTGACTTTCTCTCCCAAGAATTACATAAGTATGACCTGCCACTACCTTCACACATTGTTTTGGAACTTATTAAGCTTTGCATCAAAGACTGTAAATTCACTTTCAATAACGAGTATTATCAACAAGTGTTTGGGATGGCCATGGGCAACCCCTTATCGCCCCTCCTCTCCAATATTTATATGGAGTTTTTCGAAATTACTTACATTCCGAGAATCCTGGGGGTTGGCATCCCTTGGTTGCGGTACGTCGACGATATTTTGTGTATCTGGCCCATGAATCGTGACCTGGATAACTTCCTCCTTCAGTTAAATGATCAAGTCCCCTCCATTAAGTTTACTTTAGAAGTGGAACAAGACAATTCAATCCCATTTTTGGATGTGCGGGTACATAGGGAAAGCCCAGGTTTTAAGTTTAGTATCTATCGGAAAACAACAAACAATTTGTCCTACGTACACTTTTACTCGGGACATGACACCCCCACTAAGAAGGCCATTTTTTCATCAATGTTTCTCCGCGCCCTTAGGATCGCCAGTCCGGAATACATCGATGCCGAATTGGAAAAAATCAACGGTATTGGAAGTGATCTGTGTTACCCATCTGCGTTTATGGAATCTTGTCTCAACAAGGCAAAACGAACTTTCTATCGTGTCAATAATAACACTCGTACTTTGTCAAAAAATATTTTAGTACTTCCATTTTTCCCGGGCTTTTTAGGCATTGCTAATGTACTTAAACTTTTGGATATTAATGTAGTATTTTCATATAACAATATTGTGAAAAATATCATAGTAAAAAATAGCCCTACCAATAATTCAGGCATTATCTATAAAATTGGGTGTAAACAATGTGATTCCTTTTACATAGGTCAGACGGGAAAGGATTTGCACACACGTATAAAACAGCATCAATATTCCGTTAGAACAGGACAGTTGTCCAGTGCTCTTTTTGTCCATTTGTCAGAGTTATCCCACTGTATTGATTGGAATAATGCTTCAGTTTTATTTCATTCTAGCAACATTGTCAATAGAAATATTCTTGAGTCTGCCATTATCCAACTTTCAAATAATTCAACAAAAGCAAAGGTCTTTTTCAACTCGATCCTGTTGTTTGAATTCCTTCAAAACAAATTTAGATAAAAAGGGTAGGACGCTAAATCTTTGGTAAACTTGTACGCTACTTTATTAACTTTTAATCTTCATTTTATTTTTATATATATCGAATCTTGACTCTAAAAAGGCAAAGTGTTAAAACCCGGGTAGATTTCCAGTATAAATTTGTATTTTTAATTCATTTGATCTTGTGCTAAAATCGATATTTTTCCTTACAAATCTGTATGCCTCTTGGTTAATCCTCTAATCTTTAATTTTTAATTTTAATTTTTATTTTTACTTCTCCGTTTATTGCATATATATTAGGTGCATCAAACGCCCCAACTGATGTGGATTTTGCTGGCCAGTTCTGAGCTGTTGCTTCTTGTGTAGTTAAGACCTATGGTGCCAATTTTTGGTCAATTTTTGAAATTTTCACATTCCCACTTTTAATTGAAAATTTAATTTTTTTTGAGAAATTCTCCTTTTCACGATAAAGTGAACAACAACAAAGTTGTTTACACAGTGAAAGTTTTCAATACTATGGATTATTTAAACAGTATCAATCATCTATTCTTGTAGTATGCACTATCAGCTATTTATTTAACACACTATTTAGAAATATACTATTTTAGAAACACTATTTAAAAATACTTGCTTCGTTACAGACTGTTTTCCATGAATGTGCGTGGTAGACAAGACTTATGCCAGTTTCTGCTCGGTACTCTGCCAACAGAAACGGACAAAATTATAAAAGGTTCCCGCCTTCCCACCTATGGGCAAGTATATCGCTCCTTCTCTTATAAAAAGAGCAAATTCGATAGATCCACTGGTTATTTCAAGAAAGTTCTCTATCAAGCTGCAAAGGAAGTTGCAGCACAAGTTGTTCCATTTTATATAAAGGGCGGCATACAACATGTAAGTGAGAAAAAGATTGCCGAGCATATAATGAGATTGCATGATGACGTGAATAACCTACAAAAAATTCAAATCGACAAAAGAGACAGCGATAACAACATGAGAAAGATAAACGAATTTCGGGAAAAACTTGGCCTCTATGGCCAAAGAATGCCGTGGAAACTATTACAAATGAGGAAGATAAAGTTTTTCTCAAAAGCATGATGTCTGATAGAACAGCATCATTTGGCTCTTTGGACAAGAAAAATGCTATATCTGCAATAAAAACGGAATGAGAGAATGGCCAAAAGAAATGAATACTATCAAAAGCAAAAAGTAGACCAGCCTAGCACAAGTTGGGCAACAGATGATTATGAATCAGATGCTGACACTATCACTGGAACAAAACACGACAATGAAGATCAAGACAGTGGTTCTGATAGAGAGGAGTTTGATTTGGAGCCAAAACGAATGCACAAAAGAGTGAAAAAAAACTGGTGAAGACATTTTCATTCCCTATGATATCCTGAAAGACAAGAGAGTTACTTCTGTGGCAGCAAGGGCCCATGGAGTTACTCCAACTGCTGCTGTAGGTATAATATCTGCATTTGTGCAAGCCTGTGGAGGAGACACTGACAAACTTAGTTTGTCATATGCATCAGCATCTCGAGCAGCTGCAGCCAATGTAAAGGAAATGGCAGAAAAAAATCCGAGGTTTATGGCAACCATCAGACATTGGAAACCGTTCACTGGGATGGAAAGCTGATGAGAACGCTGAACAACAAACACCATGAAGAAGAACGTCTCCCAGTAAAGGCTTTGCCCAGCAAAATGACGAAATTTCAATCCGAGCAGCTAAATCATTTCAGTAGGTTTGGTACACTGATATATGCTAAGTATTGGTTTATGGCATCTAATGCCCTTGATGCTCCAATAAATGACTTGGAACTTATTAGGAATCTTAAAACATATTCTAAAATTGACCAAGAGGTGGCAGCTGTTGCTACCAAAGCCATTGAGCGTCATCTGTGGAGCTTAACAGCAGAAATGGTACCTGTGTCACTATTTAGCCAAAAGGTACCAGCAGAAATGAAAAGGAAAATTTCCAATAAAATGATAATGTCAAAAGATATGAAAAATTCATTCCAAAGGCATGGGCTGGATTTGGTAAGCCAATATTTCCATCGCTTGATGCCCTACATGCAAACTCTCAAGATCTATCTTCCTTTGTCAATGATGGGTCATGGGTATTTTTCAAGACACTCCAATGCAACCCTACTTTCTTGCAGAACCCTGAAAATTGGGCGATCAATCCATCCTACAAGCAATGTCAGGAAAAAGTCTGCAATCTAAAGGTTGTTAATGATTCTGCCGAACGCGGTGTCAAATTGGCCAGTGATTATTTAAAGTCTTCTAAGAAAGAAACCCTCTACCAAGATACATTGCAAGTAGTTGAGGAAAATCGTGAAAAAATTGGCAATATGAGAAAAAAAACAAATGTTTGAAAAAATTAAAATGGCTCCTGACAGCTTAACTTAAGGTGTTGTTTAGTGATAAATGCTTTAAACAGGATTCTGCCCATTTTGCTTGTTTCATAGTTTGCTTTTGCTCTTTTTTGTAAATTTTTGCTAATTTTGTTAATTTTTGTCTTTATTAATTTCTAGTAAAAAATGGGAATGTGAAAAATTTAATAAAAAGGAAAAAAATTTTTATTTTGTATTCACCACAATGAGGAGCAAGACATATGTGCCGGCCAGTAGTGTGATATCAATTTAAAATTTTCATGGGGCGTTGATGCACCCTAATATATATATATGTATGTGTGTAGATATGTATGTATATATATATATATATATGTATGTTTGTGTGTATGTATGTTATTTTTTTTTTTTTTCTTTCTGTAACCTATATATAGGCCGTAACCTTTTATGTACTTCAGTGTTCCTGAGGATGTCATTAGACGAAAGCGCTTGAGCACCTTTTTGTGTTTCCTTTCCTTCGTGGTTTTATTCATCATATATATATATAGATATATATATATATATATATATATATGGGTTTCATAACATGTGGGACGCACTTTCAGGATGGATTCAGGACCTGAACACAATGAAAAAGTTTATATAAACATATGCCCGAAATCGCTTTGTTTCCGAGTTACAGCCCGTTATGTCTTCCAGCAAGTTTCCGCATTACCTTTAAAGAAAGTGCTCAAAATGATCGCCTTGCGCTTTAATACACGCCTCAACACTCCTCGTCATAGACTGCCTGACGCGTTCAAACATTCAAGGTATTGCTCGGATTTCCTGGCATCCTTGTTCTATACGTTGGCGAAGCATTTCAACGTTGTCAATCGGTGTCACGTAAACGATGGATTTCAGATGACCCCACAGGTAAAAATCGAGTGGATTCAGGTCCGGGGAGCGAGCAGGCCACGCAATGGGTCCTCCACGGCCTATCCATTTATCAGGGAAATGGTCATCCAAATAGTCTCTGGCTACTCGGCTAAAATGAGGCGGAGCGCCGTCATGCATAAATCACATACGATGTCGGACACCAAGAGGAACTTCATCTAGTAAATCGCTGAAATCATTCCTTACAAAATTGGAATAGGATTCTCCTGTTAATCTTCCAGGCAAAACAAAAGGACCGATTAAGTTGTCGGCAATACGTCCTGCCCATACACTGATACTAAATTGTTGTTGGTGCCTTGACTGGATGATGGCATGCGGATTCTCTTCAGCCCAGTGATCAGTGTTGTGAAAATTGATCACTCCATTCCTTGTGAAGGCAGCCTCATCAGAAAACAACATGGAGGATAGAAAAAGAGGATCGCGCGCACACTGTTGTAGGAACCAAGTATAAAAAGCCTTTCGTGGTGGGAAATCAGCTTCAGTAAGGTCTTGTACTCTCTGAATGTGATATGGGTAAAGCTGTTGTTCCCGTAAAATTCTCCACACAGTTGTGTATCTTACACCCTCTGCTGCTGCTATCCTTCGGGTGCTGACACCAGGACGTTCCTCCACGCGATTCAGGATCCGCTCCTCCAACTCAACAGTTCTGGCGCTGATTGGTCTACCACCATCTGAAACTCGCTTATTGAATGATCCTGCATCACCAAGACGCTCGTTTATTCTCTGAAAGGTCTTCTTATCTGGCAGACGGCGATTCGGAAACCTTTCCGCATACAGACGTCTTGCTGCGGCCGTTACACTCGGCAAGTCCATATATGAGATGCATGTCTGCCACTTCTCTCTTTGAATAAGCCTCCATTCTCACTTCAAATGCACACTATCAATGAATAGCACAAAAACTTTAAGTTTTTTTTTCACTGGAATGCACTTATTCACGGTAAGACGTTACGAATACGAACAGTGAAACACCGCGATGCACCTCTGACTGACTGATGGCTCTACACTCAACAATACTGAAATATGTCATAGAGTGTACGAAACATTACAATCGGCAAGGCCATACATGAAATAAGTCTCGTACACAATCACGAACATTGTCGGCAAGTAGTGTTTGTAAACAGTTTGCGGAAAGAATTGCTGGAACAGAAAACGGGCTGTAACTCGGAAACAAAGCGATTTCGGGCATATGTTTATTTACACTTTTTTCATTGTTTTCTGGTCCTGAATCCATCCTGAAAGTGCGTCCCACGTGTTATGAAACACCCTATATAATAAATATTTATATATATATATATATATATATATATATATATATATATATATATATATGTATATATGTGTATGTACAGGTTGAGTCAAAAGTCTGGAAACATAGGAACTATGCTATTCAATGCAAATATATACAGGGTGGGCAAAAAAAAAACTATTACCCAACTTTTGAAAAAATATTGTGACTTACCCTCTATATTGATCTTACTGCTGAGGCCGTATGTTGTACCCATACTTTTACTCTTTCAAACGCTGGCTTTGAATCTAGATTCAACGCCCCAGGAGTAGAAGTACAGGATCACAACTGGAGGGAGGTATCAGAATATGGTGCTCAATTGAAAGGCGGTCAAAGTCAGCAACTACTACTTTCAGATGACAGTCAGTTTCTCCATAAATAATCAATTTTCCTAATTTTTACACAAAATAATTAATTTATTTCCTTTTTCATTTCAGCCCATTCTGCTATAGTTGATGAACAAGTTATAATATCATGAAATACTCTTTAGAAGATGAAGCATTGATATTGAACCTGCGTAAGGAGAAACACTCGGGTGCAAAACGAATGAAGAAAGATTTTCCACATAAACGATGGACGATACCTGGACTTCAATATCTCATAAAGAAAATCGATATCACAGGGTCGACCAAACGAAAAGAAGGCAGTGGAAGGCCAAAAACATCACGTACTGAGGAAAATATTGACACGGTTTCATCCATGATATGCAGTCAAGAAGAACGGCCCAACACCCACAAGTCCGTTAGATAAATTTAAAAAACTACTGGTATTTCTCGCTCTAGTGTTCGTCGTATAGGAAAAGATGATCTGGGTCTTAAATGTTATAAAAGAGTCGAAGTTCATAAGCTCTCTGCATCAAATAAGCAAGCAAGAGTTGAAAAATGTCGTGCTCTGTTAGATCGATTCCCATACAGAGAAGTGTCGAAAATATGGTTCAGCGACGAGAAGACCTTTACGGTTGCTTCAACAATAAACACACAAAATGACCGAGTTTATGGAAGACAGGACAAAAAAATCTATCAGTCTAGATCGACTTTGCAGGGAACGTCCACATTTTCCCCAAAAAGTCATGGTTTCCATCTTTATTTCAAAGTTAGGCAAGTCAGAGATTGTTTTTGTTGATCAAAATGCCAAAATCACTGCTGCTTATTACTAAGAAAAAAATCTTTGATGCGGTACTGCTGTCGATAAGGGAGAAGTCAAGGTTGCAAGCGTGCAGTGATAATGGAGAAGGGCATATTCCGCATAATCTTGGACTCAATTAGGTAACTGTATAGAAACAGAAAGTTTTTCTACCCGTGTCTGTATAACAGCGAATTACAAAATAATGGTTACAGTTAGCAAAAATCCAACTTCACGAGATAGAACATGAAATTCTATAGAGGACACATATATTGATTGTACAGTGCTTACAAGAAGTCTCACGCCTCTGTCTCGTCCCAAGCTCGTCTGTTAGGTATAAATGGGCAGTCCTTATGGCAGCGGAGGCGTGTTCGGATTGTGCACATAACTGCTCTAACCCAATCAATGACGTCCATTATTACGTCACTTCTGCTACATTTTAGTGTTTAAAATACAAATGATTAAGAAGCAGAATGACCAAGTTTCGGGATGTTGGGATGGTTATGGAGCAATCCTAGTCATCATAATATTAGCTGGGCATTACATTATACCGTCTCAATATATACTGTAGACTACAGCGAACGACTAATTCGGCAAATATCCCAAATCATGGCATGATACCTAAGTTATTTTGACGCAGGTCTAAATTATTTGCTCAAATACAATGATTGATATTAAGTAATTGTTGGGAATTGTTGTCAATATTGTTGTTTGTGATACATATCGTACGTGAAGAATCTAATGACCAAATTCCTCAGTGAACCTCTCACGCGCTCGCATTTCGAGGAAGTCACGGTCGTCTCACTAATAGATAGTTTATCCATTGTTTTAAGTGCTAACCTATTCCATCTTATGAAAGTCATCAGTCTAAAGCAAGACTGGTGGGCCGTGAATCAGAGAAATTTGCATTTGATTTGTTCATCGTAATTATTACGTAATATAGTATACTGTATATAGTAGTATATAAGAGTTTAATGGTAGCATATCATATGACAATTCCCATAAACATGTGATGGCCTCGATGTTGCCAGTTTTTATTTTTTTCCTAAAACTATTACCTTCTCATAGTTTGTTTCAACAATGCATATATTATCATCTCCACGAGCGTAGACATTGGAAGAAAAGATTCTAACTAAGGATAAGTAAATTTCTTTCATGGTCACAATATATACTTTTATAGATGTCAAACCTAAAAATATAATAAAATTCTATATTAACATAAATATATATTCGATACACATTTACGTCATGGCTTTAACATCAGTATTTCGTATAGCTTCCTCCGGCATCAATAATTTCTTGCAATCGTTGCGGCATAGAAGAGGCCAGATTGTAGGGAATGTTTGGTGTTCGGCGTAAGCTCTCCCAACTATTCCTCGTGTGAGCTAAAAGTGCTTCACATGTTCTTTCATTGCGTTGCTCCCATTCGTTAATCATTATTGCCCAAAGGTTTTCAATCGGATTCATATCAGGAGAACGTGGTGGCAGAATTAGATTAATAATCTCTGGGTGATCTTCGTACCACGCTCTCACAACGTTACTCCTATGAATGAGACTGTTATGTTCCATTAAGTAAAATGGTTCCGGCGCTGGAACCAGATACGCGCGAACACTGGGTAGCAGCACCTCTTCCAGTATCTGGCAATATTGCTGTCCAGTAAAGCGTCCATCTACTTGAGTCAATTCTCCGACACCATAGCCAGACATCCAGCCCCACACACCGAGATTGATGTGACCACTACATTTGCTCGGGAAAACATTTCCTTCTTCATAGCGTTTTCCGCGCTGCCTCCAACAATGCAGGGAACTATGACTATCTGTTGAAAATGTTTTTACGTTACAGTACACAACTTTTCTCCAGAATTCTTCCTCCTGCGGCAAGTATTGCAAGGCAAATCCCATCCGCGCCTCTTTATGCTCAATCGTCAATGCAGGTTTTATAGCTGGACTGCGAGAAAAATACCCTGCCTCGTGAAGTCTGTTGTTCACTGTATTTGCGCTGCAACGAAGGTTCAGGTGTCTGTAAATATGCGTCGCTGGAACAAACGGATGCTCTCTGGCATGATTAACAATCGCAGCATCTTCCTCTTGAGATGTTGAACGCGGAGGACCAGACCTCGGCAAAGTTTTCTGCTTCATACCGATGAATCCACCGTTCCACAGTGCTTCGATGAACGTCTAGTCGTCTTGATATTTCTCTTATTGGCACACCATATTCATGCAATGTCACCATTGCTCCCCGCATTGCCTGGGTCGTCTCGTGGTGCACAGACGGCCTTTCCATCTTTGTGTAAATGGCTTATGTGAAGCGTGCTGGGACGATAAAGGAAATGAGGATACCATGCACCCCTTCTGAAATTGATTTCGGTTGTGAAGGGTACCAACCCTTCGAATGATAATAATAATCAGCCAATTTCCTATTTTGTTGAACATATGCATAAAAAATTCGTCTTAAAAGCCAAGGATCCAAAGAGTGTCAGCAATAGTTTATACCCCAACTGAATATAGTTAGCCATCAACAGTATAATCATATTTTATTTCCATAACTACTCATGACTACTCTGTCATAGTAAATAACCTTATTATGACTTAGGTAGTAGTGGTAATTCTGAGTGGCGGTCTCTAGCCACATACGTTAAACCTATCAGTGCGTCTAAGACCAGACTCTTCTGTTTATGTCAATTCATTGTTAGTTTGAGGTATTTTGCTCTTTGTCTTTCTAGGTCTAGGGCATTGAAATAAATATTTGAGTTTGTGTTTAGCATTTCATATGAATTTCTCTCCTCTCCCTTAACACATCCCCGCGTTCATTTTAGCCCCATCTCTCCCTTTTCTCCTCCCTTCGTAATTCCCCACCCAACCTCGTTTCCTTCGACATAGCAACGCTTACCTCCATCCTCATTCCACTTCCTTCATTAAACCTATTATCGCTTTTACTGTCCCTTCCTTCCATCCTTCAATGCCAGCGTTCTTAAACCTAGCACATAAATTATATAATATGGAATCTAACACCTTAGAATCTTACGCATTCATGTTACTTGAAGACGCCTGTGTCTTAGGGGAATCTAAGTGTTGAGAGTGGGCTTGAGGGGTAGTCTATAGATTATTACAGATGACCTTGGACGCTCCAACTATTTAAAAATTATTATTTATTACGCACATCATATGGCATAATACACACATGAATTTAAGTATCTCTTACACTATTGGAATGGAATTGAATCCTACCAGAGTTAAAAAGTCGCAAAATATGATAGATTAGTTTGTATTAAGAGGTTACTAAGAGAAAATAATTTGGGATAGAGCGGAAGGCAGAGAGTATATTTTCCCCGAGTTTCGGTTATTATTAACGTTATATGGGTACATTGCCGCTGTCCCTGCTGAAGACTTCTGATGGGATGCGGTGTGATCAGAGAAAGAGAGAGAGCTTTTAAATCACACCTTTTAAATGGTTTCTGGGTAAGGGCTTCACGTATGTTATTTTAGTCCAGAGTAGTTCATGTGGAGGTGTTAACGTAACTTGCACTTGGGACTGTTAATTGTAAGACAACTACCATAGCTGGGACTGAGACACGTTATCCCCTGCATACTCTATATATATCTATATACAGTATGTCTCTATATATAAATAGATAGAGTGATGAACACAAAGATAATGTGGACGTCATTGATGGGGTTAGAACAATTATGTGCACCAATCCGAACACACCTCCGCTGCCATAAGGACCGCCCATTTTATACCTAACAGACTAGCTTGGGACGAGACAGAGGCGTGAGACTTCTTGTAAGCACTGTACAAATAACATTTGATAAAGGTAAAATTATATTGTTCAAAATCAGAGTAATATTTTTTTGGCCTACCCGGTATATATATATATATATATATATATATATATATATATATATATATATATATATATATATATATATTTGCATTGAAAAGCATAGTTCCTATGTCTCCAGATTTTTGACTCACCATATATATATATATATATATAATATATATATATATATATATATATATATATATATATATATATATATATTAGTGATGTATCGGATGTCAGATTTCAGACGTCCGCGGATGCGGATGCCAAACTTTGACATCCGTGCGGATGCTGATACAGATGCGGATGTTCATGCATAAATTTGTCAGTTTGATAATATGGTAGTTTAAATTCATACTTAATTTATTAATTAACTTTCGATTTTTGATTAGTCATAAATATTAGATATTTGATAATATTAGATATTAGATAATATTATTTTGTAATTATAATTATTTTACATACACTTTTTTTTGGACGAGTTTTCGCCACACAACTGTGTGTTACCAGGATGCCGGACGGGGACTCAACTCGTCTTGCATCCCACCAACCACTTACCCGAACAACCACCCTTTGAAAGTAGTGTGCTTATGACATTGTTATGTATTGTAGCATGAACAATTAATTATACAAATACACAACAGACATTGCCAGTTACATTAAAGATCAAATGAAGGCTGCACAAGTTTCAGTATTTGAACTGAATGAGGGGAAAATTGTGCTTCAAAAATAGCAATTTAGTAAATAGTACACATCCGCAAAGAGTAAGTGAGCAGAGATATTTCAAGTCATCTGATTCTGAAGAGTGACTAAAGATGGGAGGAAAGCGTCGTAGCACGAGAGAAAAACCTTCAGTTAGATGTGTGTGTGTGTGTGTGTGTGTGTGTGTGTGTGTGTGTAGTGTAAGAGAAGATGGGTAGGATGGATGTGCACTGCACTGCGTACGCAGCTGGTTTGTGTCAAGCTCGCGTGATCATGAATCGTCGGTCGTTGGAATTTAAAAAGTCTTGTGGTTGCATATTTATTGGAGTCCAGTTGGGGAGGTTACTTGTTTTGATGGACTTTGCATAACTTTGTACATCTATACTGTGGTATGAAAGATATGATTATCATTAAAGGAGCATGAGCTAATATATTAGTCATGTTAAAGGAAAAATAGTCAGCTACAGCTACCGAAATGTTTAAATATACAGGGAGTCCAAGAAATATGGACTCATAGGGAAAATAGACATGATATTTTTAACGTGAAACACACATTTCTAATGTCAGTTTTACATTTTTCAGGAAAGAAAATACCTTGATGGCTCAGTATACCAATCAAGAGAAGGTGGAACTGGTATTGCTACATGTTTCAAGAAAAAGCCAGAGGGAGGCATGTTCGTGAAATAAGTGACATGCCTACTTCTGGATTTTTCCGGAAACATATAGCAATACTAGTTCCACCTTATCTTGATAGGTATACTGAGCCATCAGGGTATTTTTTTTCCTGAAATATGTAAAACTGACATTAGAACTATGTTTGTTTCACTTTAAAACTATAATGTCTATTTTCTCTATGAATCCAGACTTCTTCTGGGACACCCTGTATATTGCGTAAAATGATAAAGCTTGAAAGGGAGCCATGATTCGTAGAAGGAACCTGAAAGAGATGCAAAAAATGAATATAGTAACTTCACGAAAGCTAGCATTGTTGATGAATGGTATAGTCACTTGTGTGAAGATATTGAACGAACATGATTGATCTGTTTGCTTTTGTAAAATTTCTGGAAGTTTGGTCATCTGCATATACAGAGCGCCTATTCTTCAAAGTTGTAGATCATTTTATATTTTTTTTAATTGAAAGAATCATTCTTTAGAAGTGAATGGGTTTATCTTGATTTATTTGTTTCATGTTGATTTAGAGACTATAAAGGTGTCGTGGATTAAGTGTCGACTGAATGAAAGTAATGTAGGCTATATATAAAAGAAATTTTGACGTAGAGGTGTAGAAGTAAATGAAGGGGATTTTCATGGATTCAGGAAGAACGTAAATCAAAATAGAGATATTTTCAGGGAAAATTAAATAATATACATTGCACAGTATTCGACTTTGTATCGAAGTTTGACTCTTAAACCAAGTAAAACGCTTGGAATAAGTTGTTTTCAGTGTTTCCTGTTAACACTACAGGTACTGTAACTTAAGTTTCATTTTGAATGCACATCCGTGAAATGAAAGAAAAATATGAAAAATTTAATGACGGATAATTCAGATACCTAGAATCATGTACGAGGGCTACTCAGTATATTTTGCCACACCTTTTTTTTTCTTTCCAAGTTTCATTGTAAGTTCCAGAAATTTTATACACAAGTAGTTATACACCTTTTTTACAAGTTTTCATTTTTCCACAGTCTCCATCCTTTTCTACGGCTTTCCTCCACCTCGAAACGAGGCCCTATATTCCTTGCTGGTAAAAGTTCGCTGGATTCCGCTGGAGCCACCTCTTAACCTCCTCAACAACCTCATCGTCACTTTGAAACTTTCTTCCACGAATAAACTCCTTCATTGGCCCAAACAAATGGAAGTCTGAAGGTGCCAGATCAGGGCTGTATGGAGGGTGGGGTAACACAGTCAAGCGCATTTTTGTGATGGCTTCTCTTGTTTGTAAACTGTTGTGTGGTCTTGCGTTATCGTGCAAAAGAAGGACATCTTCCAGTTTTCTCTCCGGTTGAACTCGCTTTATACGTCTCTGGAGTCTCTGTAGGGTAGCAATATATGCCTCCGAGTTGATTGTTTCTCCTTTCTTCATAATGTTCACCTGAATCACCCCTTTCATGCCCCAGAAGATGGTGGCCATAACCTTTCCTTCAGAGGGAGCCATTTTGAACTTTTTCTTGTATGGGGAGTCTGCGTGATGCCACTCCATGGATTGGCGTTTTGTTTTAGGTTCAAAGTGGTGTACCCAAGTCTCATCCCCAGTCACAATTCGTGAAAGGAAGTCATCCCCTTGTGTCTCGTATCGAACCAACGACTCAGAAGCAATTTCTTTCCTTTGGGCTTTGTGATTTTCGGTCAGTTCGCGAGGAACAAACCGTGAACACACTTTTGAGTATCCCAGTTGCTGAATTATCGTATTCACACTTCCTTCACTAATTCCTAGCTCCAGTGATAGCTCCTTGTATGTGACGCGCCGATTTGATCGAATGATGCTGTTAGCACGTTGCACAGTGTGAGATGTCACAGCCGATGCCGGGCGGCAGCTGCGTGGCTCATCTGGAGGCTGGCTCTCCCTTTCTCCGACGATCTCACACGTTTAGACCAGCGTCCAACTGTGCTTCGATCAACAACAGCATCTCCGTAAACGTTTTGTAGATGTTTGTGAATATTTGCAACTGTTTCCTTCTCTGCGGTTAAGAACTCGATAACAGCTCTCTGTTTACGACGCACATCACTGTCAGACGCCATTTTCGAAACCGTATTAACCATCGGTTTTATAGCCTTTAAAAGCGGTTTTATATAATGAGGGGAGGTTCAAAATGTAAAAATCCAGTTATGTGAAGCGCAGAAAGTTCAAACTTACGGCCCAAAAGACATTTCATCCCCATGGTCTATTATTTAGCTAAGAAAAAAGGGTGGTGCAAAATATATTGAGTGCCCCGAGGAGTATAAATATACTGAGTTCGTGGTATCGCATTTTGTTAATTTAGAAGTTATAGGTACACAATTTCTGTTCATATTTTTATACTCGTACAATGGAATTGCAATATTCATATCTTAAAAAATTTAAGATTACTATTATGGAGTATGTTAAAAATTTCATTTCATATTTGTTTCTTATCTTCAGCATCTTTGAAGTTTATTCACATTTTATGAATTTGCATTCCGATTCGAATACAGTCTTCGAAGGCATGATATAAATATTAGACCTGTATTATAAAAATAACCCGAGATGGAAATGATATACAGTTCAGAGTATCGATTTTATTATATTTATTTATAATTGTACAGAAAACATGGTATACATCGAATATCATGCAGGAATACGCACGATTTTGTAATATGCAAAAACTCTCCTCAACAGGGTTCGACTCCACCACCTCTTGAATAAAAGGTAGGGTCGCTAGCCATTACACTACAACGGGATAAAACTTAACACAGCCTCTCATTTATAAGGAAGAGATTGCAGACACCAATCGACCAACAAAAAAAATGGCAACGACTTCAAAAGCCTCGGAGTCCCCTGGGGAAGGCACCATCACTGTTCTCACTTCTGGCTTCCCCGCTGTCAATACCGGAAGCGCAGACCAGGCAGCGGGTCTGGTTCTGCTACTACCCATTCGAGATGTTCTGAGCCTCTGCTTAATGCATTTTTCATAAACTTTTGCAACATTCCTGGCCTTCCCTCAAATTTTCAGGCTGTTAAACAGCACCTCTTCTACTTTAAACCTCACCTTCTCCTCCTCACTGAAATTCAGGTGTCTGGGATGACCGACAGCAACCCCTTTCCTGTACCCTCTTACTTTCTCTATCATCAATTTCATTCCAAAGGTGGATGTTGCATATTGTACAAAATGACATAACTTGCTCTCATATTCTGGAACTTCAATCCTCCGAAATCTATATCATCTTGCTACGCTTACATGCCAATCTTAAACTAAATACATCTGCGCTGGATACCTTTCTCCTAATTCTTCTTCCAAAGTGGAATACATTATATCCCACTCTCCTTCTGCTGAAATCTCCATAGGTGATTTCAATGTTCACCACCAACTTTGGCTTTCCTCCCACTTCAGTGACATCTCTGGTGAACTAGCTTACAACTTTTCTTGCCTAAATGACCGAGCGTAGATTGTACAGCAACCTATTCGTATCCCCATTCGCCTTGAAGATAGGCCCGGCAGGGAACATTCTGGATTTATTTCTCATCTCTCATCCTTTTTACTCTGTCAAACTTTTTTCTCCGTTGGGTTCCCCACAACCACACTCTTATATCTGTTTCCTGTGCTATGGCTCCAATTCGGCCTTTGGATCCTCCCAAGAGGAGACGCCTTTGGTACTTTGGCACCACTGATTGGAATGGCCTTAGGCAGTACTTCTTTAATTTTCTATGGAATGATTACTGCTTCCGTAGCCGGGGCTCCTCCGACTGTGTTGTGTGCATTACGTAGGTGAGTCTCTCAGGCATAGAGACGTATATATATTCCATATTCTATTCCTACTACTAATGCCAAAAAATTCTTGCTTTAACTTTGCTTGTTCTAATGCTACCCGCAACAGAGAGGAGGCTTTCAGAAGGTACCGTCGCCATCCTATTCCTATCTCTCACTTAGCTTATATTTCTGCTCAGAATTGTGGAAAATCTATTCCTCGACTCGCCAAAAGTTCCTTCATCAGACGGAAATTCCGACTGCTCAATTTCCGTCTCTTCTCCTAATAAAACTGAACTCTTCGTTCAGACTTTCGCCTCCAATTCAACCCTGGACGATTCCGGTGCTTTTCCTCCATCTTCTCCCTTCAACTTAATTATGTCTGAAATTAGAATCTCTTCCAAAGGTGTTTCTTCTGCCTTGTCTGGGCTCAACTCAAGGAAGGCGTACGGTCCTGATGGTGTCCCTCCTGTTGTTCTCAACAACTGTGACTCTGTGCTGAAACCCTGTCTAAGCAAAGTCTTTCGTATTTGTCTTTCATCTGTACTTTTCCTTCTACCTAGAAGTTCGCTTTCATTCAGCCTGTCCCAAAGAAGGGTGATCGCTCACAACCCTACAACTATCGTCCTTGCGATTGCGCTAGACATATCAAGAGCTTTTGATAGAGTCTGGCAAAAAATCTTCAATTTCGAAACTGCCCTCTTTCCATTTCTATCCTTTTATCTGTGCCTTCCTCTCTAATTTCCTTTCTCACCTATCGGTAGCTGCGGTTGTAGATGGCCGATGTTCTTTTCTAAAGCTATTAATAGTTGTGTTCCTCAGGGTTCTGTCCTGTCATCCACTCTTTTCCTTTTATTTATCAAAGCTCTATTAAGTCGCACTTCCTATCCTATCCACTCCTGTACTATCCATTCCTATGATTCCAATCTTCACTTCTCAAAGCGTTCCTCTCAACAGTCACTCCATGCTTCGCATAGGACGGCTATGATATACCTAATCTCTGATCTTTCTGTTATTTATGATTGGAGCAGAGAAAACTTTGTGGCTTTCAGTCTCTCAAAAACTCAGTTCCTCCATCTATCTACTCGTCTCGTCACAATCTCCCACATGACTATCCCCTCACCTTGAACAATACACAACTCAATCCTTCCTCTTCTCTTAACAATCATGGTGTTTTCTTTACTCGTGATCTTTCCTGGAAAGATCACATATACTTTCTTTCTAAAAGAGCTTCTAAGAGGTCAGGGGTGTTGTACCGGCTCCGCAGTTTCTTCATCCCCGCGTATGGACTACGTTTTTCATGTCTGGGTTGGGTTAACCCACACAGCCCTACTTAACCAGATGGACTCAAAGGCTTTTCGGCTCATCATTTCTCCGCCTTTTACTGAATGTCTTCAATCCCTCTCTCTTCGCCGCAGTGTTGCCTCACTCTCTCTTTACTATCGCTATTATAACGGACACTGCCCTTCTGAACTCTCTAACTGCATACCTCCTACTTTAAGGAGAGCACGCAGTACCACACTTTCGACACATTGTCATTTCTTTTCTGTCCAACTCTCCAATGCAAGGATTAATCGGTATTTTCAACCTTTCATCTACTGAGCTGGTGAACTCTAGAACAATCTTCCTTAATCCATCTTTCCCCTGTCTATGACCTCCAATCTTTCAAACGCAGTGTCCAGGCATCTCGAAAACTCTGGACCTTGATTTTGTCTCTCCTCTTCTTCTTCTGTTGGGGGGGGGGGCGCTTTTGCGGGTATTCGCCTTTGGCCCCTCCTTCCTGCATAAAAATTAAACAACCGAAGAAACGCATACCGCTTTCTCGTGTGGAACCATTTTACGTGTTAACCCCCCCCCCCCGCACTTCTAATAATGACCAACACCTAATTCAATCTATCTTGTACAATGATGGGATCCCGTAAGTGGAATATCATTCATGAACACGCACGATTTTGCATAATGCAGATGCAACTAACTTTGATGCTATCGTAGTGTAGTGGCTAGCTCCCTCACCTTATATAATATCCAAAAGGATAATGAGACAAGGCATGCCCGGGTGAGGATCTGAATATTTATTTATATTTTAATTTTTGTAGTATCCAAAGAAGTTAAGGTCATGTTTTACTGCAGTTAAGTTACAAGTGCAGGTCATATAAAAATACTAAAATCAAGAGGAGTGACCCGAAGAAAGTTTTAAAGCTCAAAGTTCAGATGCAGTTCCTCTTTTTTGGACTTCCCAGTATGATACTGCCAAAAAACTAAAATGCTCCAAAAGCGCAGACCAAACGACACTAAAATTTTTTTCAAAGCAAAATCTCATACGAGCAAACCATTTACTGGCCGGAAAAGGTTGACATTTCGCCTCGAGGACAAATACTTAAAGCGGCTCTTCCGAGAGACTGCAGAAAAACACCCGACCTTCATCATGAATTATCTCGAACAGGAAGAAAAGACTCACAAGAGCAAAATAACATAAAATACTCACTCTTATATGGTCTACAGTTTTCACCCTTTATCTTGCGCAGTTTTGAAACTCCTGGGGACATCCATAAAAGGAGGCGAGGAAGCAGGGAAGCTATCATGCAGCTGTAAAAGGCGGAGTGGTACCCACTGGTTGTGGAACGTTTAGTAAACATCATAAACGTTTTAATGACGTTTACTAAACGTTAAAAAGACGTTTATTAAACATTATAAACGTTTTAATGACGTTCACTAAACAACATAAACGTTTTAATGACGTTTACTAAACATTATAAACGTTTTAATGACGTTTACTAAACGTCCTATATTTCGCTGGGCAACGATTTGGTGTTGGGCTGTAGGTCATCAGCAGGATGTGGGAAATTATTTACTTTAATTATTATAAAATTACCATAAAAAAGGTTTCAGAACTTTTTATCGATAAATTATTTTCATCTTTCATCTTTTCATCCTTCAAACTGATACTCTATTCTAATAAAATAGTGTGATGCATCGAAATTTAATAGAAATTGGTTTGCCAATAAGCAAGTTAACTTTCTCTAGTGGCCTCCCAAGTCTCCAGACTTAAATCCTATCCTTTGGGCAATTATAAGCAAATTTGTTAGAAATCACTCGTATCGATCAAAGTTAGCGCTTCAAGCGAGATTAATAGTAGAAAGGAACTAAATTGGAAGTGATTCTTTCATAAGATTTGTGGAGAGCCTGCTCCATAGGGTTTAAGAAATAATTCCAGCCAATGGAGAGTTTACTAAATATCAGTATAATACTTAGTTTCATAAATATTTTGTAGGGTCGTTCTGAAACCTCATATTATTACATAATAATACATAAATGAAACGAACAGACAATTAGAAAATGTGTATAAGTAGATGTGTGCTAATAAACTTTTAGTGAACCTGACAAAGTCATCTTGTATGATTATTACCACAAACCCGTGACACGACAATTGGGCGCAGGGCAAATGAGCGCCGACAATTGAGCGCCAAGACAATTAAGCGCAAAACTAAAGAGCGCAAGCAATAGAGCGCCAAGACAATTGAGCGCAAAAACAAAATAGCGCAAAACAATTGAGCGAGAGCAAGCAAATAAAAACTGGATAAAAGAAACAAAATAAGCTTGAACAAATATTTATTAAGGATGTAAAAAAAACAATATTTATTAAGGATGTTAAAAAAACAATATTTATTAAGGATGTTAAAAATAATGTAGTTAGGTTAGGTTAGGTTATTGTTTTGCGCAAAAACAAAAGAGCGCAAAACAATTGAGCGACAGCAAGCAAATGAAAACTGGATAAAAGAAACAAAATAAGCTTGAACAAATATTTATTAAGGATGTTAAAAAAACAATATTTATTAAGGATGTTAAAAATAATGTAGTTAGGTTAGGTTATTGTTTTGCGCTCTATTGTCTTGCGCTGAATTGTCTTGCGCTTAATTGTCTTGGCGCTCATTTGTCCTGCGCTCATAAGTCGGGGTAGCTTAACCGTGACACGGCACTTGGCTAGGTTAGGTTAGGTTATTGCTTTGCGCAAAAACAAAAGAGCGCAAAACAATTGAGCGAGAGCAAGCAAATAAAAACTGGATAAAAGAAACAAAATAAGCTTGAACAAATATTTATTAAGGATGTTAAAAAACAATATTTATTAAGGATGTTAAAAATAATGTAGTTAGGTTAGGTTAGGTTAGGTCAGGTTATTGTTTTGCGCTCTATTGTCTTGCGCTCATTTGTCTTGCGCTTAATTGTCTTGGCGCTCAATTGTCGGAGCTCATTTGTCGGCGCTCATTTGTCGGCGCTCATTTGTCTTGCGCTCATAAGTCGGGGTAGCCCACAAACCATATAAATACAACGTGTCACATAAAAATTGTGTATACTACGCTTGCAAGGGTGAATGAGGTTAAAGTAAGGGGTTCCAAAAAACCTTAGCCCCCCATTTGCAGCTTACATGTTTACTTATATCGAAATAGTTTTTAGTGATTATAAAAATATATAAAATTCTTTATTTATTGCAGGTATTAAAATTACTCTAGCTGATAAAGTGGTAATATAATGGCTTCTCAATTAATTGGTGATTCGGAGAGGCAACGTGTGATAGATCGCATATCATGGGTTGCCAAAAAGTTGCGAAGAAGTGAGGACTTCGTCAAAAGAAATTGGAATAAAACTGTGGATGAATGTGAAATGGATACAACCAAATCTGGGCGCCCAAATTTGCCACTCTCTCAGGAAACAAAGGACATCATTGAAAGCGGTACGCGTAAGCGGAAAAACAGCTGTGCTAAGCTTTCTAGAGAGATCGAAGTGTTGAGAGAAAAGATCGTTAGTGGTGAGATCATTCGACTGTACCGTCATAGGCAAGATTTAAAGCCTTGGCATGAACTTCCAAAGCCAAGAAAAACTCAACTTAACATCGATGACAGAATGTGGTTTGCCCATTATCTTGACGATTGGGATGTGGATCATTTCATGCATTTAGCTGTCTCCGATGAATTTTTGTTTACGTAACACGTCGGCCTAACTACCAAAATGATCGAGTGTGGGCCACAACACCAGATGAAATCGATGACAATGAACATTATCGCGAATTATTGAAAAGTCCAGACTGTGTTGGTGTGTTTGTTTTGTTCACTGCAAAGAAGCTCATGTGGGTGCTGAAGCCAAATGGTCAGAGTTGGGATGGACAGTATTTTCGTGATATTATTCTATCCCAGCATGTCATTCCTTTTCTAAGAAACCCAAACAATGTTATGAATGTCGATCAGGTCACACTTCTGCACGATAAGGCCCCCTGCTTTAAGGCATTAGCCACTCAACAGTTGTTGCGGAACCATGAGATCGATTTCTTTGGAAATGAAGAATGGCCAGGAAATTCTCCTGACCTTTACGTCTGTGAACACATTGGATCAGTTATAAAGGACAAGGTTGAATGTCTCTTGTTTCAAGAACCTGCAGCAAATCGATTTTCGAAGGATACAATGACGCAACACATTGAAACTGTTTTAGCAAATTTGCGTAACGATCAAGATCTATTCACGTCACTTTTGGCAAGCTACCCAAAGCGAATTCAGGCTGTCTTGGAAGCCAATGGCGGGAACACCAAGTTTTAATTGTTTCTCATTAAATGCAGGATTAAATTCTCTTTTGTAAGGTATGTTTAATTTTACTGTACCTCTAATGGTTTAGGCCATGGGCGGGGGGGGCTAAGGTTTACTGGAGCCCCGTATGATACTTGGCATTAATTTGAACGAAAAAAAAAAAATTCAAAAGTCATATACAACATATCAAATCCAAAATATCAAAATTTCTCTTCAAATTATTTAAAATAAAAACGACTCTCCCTCAAAACGCACTCCTCACTAGGGCATGGTTCTGATTAATCAGTTAATCAATTAATCATTGTTTCGAATTTAATCATTAATTAATCAAAAAATATTTTTTAGAAAATGATGGGAAATGATTAATTTTCCTCATAATTTCACCATCATTTTACTTTAAATTTTGTAATGTATCATTTGAATTTGGCACCTTTTTGCATGTTAAACTGTTTAATCTGCCCATGCCTGATTTCTTGAACTAAAGCAAACTAAATGTTTGAGCAAAATGTTTTCTTCGGTCTTATCTCACGCAACAGAAACAATAAAGCTCTTTCTTACTCTTTTCACAAGTATTTAATTTTAATAATTTTAATCAGTTAATCATTGATCAATTAGAAAATTTCATCATTCATCACTTATTCCTAGAAATGATTAATTAACCATGCCCTACTCATTTATTTATTATACTGCATTACAACATCGGGTATTTCAAAGAAATATATGACATCCTTTGGAAGTAATTCATAAAAAATGTCTGCGAATTCGCTTGAATAATGATAACAGACAAAGTCACACTTCCACAATGTTTAAAGAGCGAAATATTTTAAAGCTAAATGACTTATACATATTCAATGTTGCTGTCAATATGTTGAACGTTATCAACAAAAATCAACATACATCACCCACTCAAACAGCAATCACCCCAATCAAATACATCATCATTGAAACACCATACTGCTCAGTGATTTTATATACAAACCTAACTATACAATAGAAACTGCAGGAAATGCACTCTCTTTCAAAGGAACAGATGTATGGAATGCAATTCCCATGCATATCAGGCAGGCTTCTTCACTAAATGTACTTCATAAATAATTTTTATCATAGGAATGAAGTTCTCATTTTATAATCAACTACTCGTATTTAAAAAATGTTAATTTCATTACGCACTTTTAATTTCGTAATATATTCTTTTTAATAATTTTTATTAAGCAGCATTTAGTTTCTACTAAATATACAATAAATCATTTAACTTAAAACTATGTACCATTTTGGAAACTTTATATTGTATGTTATTATTATTATTGCTATTATTTTTATTTTTTGTTGTCATTATTACTATTACGTGCCACTTTCACTATTTTTATGTAATAAATAAATAAACTAAATGCCATTAATTCTGCCTAAAAACCTCCATGCTTCCAATTGCATATTCAGATGAGAGTACTGTGAATATATTAATGTCATAACGAATATTTAAAAATTGTAAACTCTGTCACTTGTATTCTTTTCTGAATAAAGTTTACAAAGATTTGAATAGGTACAGTTTGGGAGGGAACTTAATACTTTTGCTTTATACAGTATATATATAATATATATATATGTGTGTGTGTGTGTGTGGTGTGTGTGTGTGTGTGTGTTGTGTGTTGTGTTACAACTCAAAATGGCCCCCTGAGAAACTGTTGTTACACACAGACCGTGCATGGAACAAGGAACTCTCCTGGAAAAATTAAGGTAAATGTACAGTATTACACCCGTCTCCCTTTCGAGGTGAAATTTATGTTTTTCCTATGGTTTTTTATGTGTTTTGAACGAATCTGACCTTCAAAACCGTCGGAAATACTCGTTTTTGAGATACCCCCCCCCCGCCGGCAATGTGGGGGAAATCACAGAAAACGAGTCATTTCGCGACGGTTTTGAAGGTCAGATTCCGTTCAAAACACATCAAAAACCATAGGAAAAACAAATTTCACCTTCAAAATTGACCTAACCTAACCTATCCTGACCTAACCTAACCTATCCTACACAACCTAACCTAACCTACCTACCTATCCTAACAACCTAACCTAACCTATCCTAACTTAACTAAACCTAAACCTATCCTAACCTAAAAGAAAAGGAATTACCTTTAAAATCTAAGACAGAATAATCACAGTACCGTCTTTTCTTCGTTTAAGCACAACGTAACTTTTTCTACAATGCCACAGTTTCTGGTCTTGACGATATGTGCACTCCATTTTACAATGTGGACACTTCACTACTGTAGGTAGAACACTGTGAGCACGCAGAAACTCAACACTTTTTTAAATTTTCATAGAAAGCGACAATACAGCGGTAATAATCGAATGAAACACATGTCACACCCGAAGCCATTCCAGTAGCAAACTATTCAAAATTCGAAATGGATGGAGCGCTCTGATTGGGCAAGACATGTGACGGCAACAACAAACGAACACACAAAACGAAGGTAACGAACACACAAACGACCGTACAAACACACACTAGATACACACCAAAAAAATGTTTTATATCTCGAAAACGAAGCATTTGCGACGGAAAACGCTATAGAAGGAAAGTGTCTTAGAATTAAACTTTACTTAATGAACATATAATTGTTGGACGTTAGACGGGTGTATAGTAGAATAATACCAAAATTAAATTCAATATAGCCTGAATAAGTAATGGTAAATGACAAGTACTATATTTTTTCTTTTTTATGATGAAATTCCAACGTGGGCAACGGGTCACTCGTAAAGAGGCCCCAAAATATAGCTCCCTCACCAGCTATCTACCAAACAGATAGGATACAACTTTGGGAAAGGCCTCGGGTTTAAAGCCACCTATCCCACTACATTTAAAACCTCAATATACACAAGAAACTCGTTGCATTCGCGTCGGATTGGATACATCAATGAAAAAGGGGTAACTATTGTATTTTTAGCCAAAACCAAAACTTAAACCTCAACTGGAAAATTTGAGCGCCCACTTTTCAAGGCACGTAACGTGTCCGTTTAATGTGTTTCAGCTCAGAATAGTTGGCTTGGCAGATAGCTGATGAGGGAAGTTATATTTTGGGGCCTTTTTGCGAGTGACCCGTTGCCCACATTGGGCTTCCATCATGAAAAAGAAAAACTATAGTATTTGTCATCTACCATTGCTCATTTGGACTATAGTGGATTTAGTTTTCCCAGAAGAGTTCCTTGTTCCATGCACGGTCTGTGTGTAGTATATATGAGGGTGGGCTGAAAAGTAAAGCCTCCACTTGGATAATTCTTGATTGTGTAGAGATAGCCAGATAAAACTGGTTTTGTGTTGTAACATGATATCCCTATCCCATTCCAGATTGTGTACAGGTAACCAGATAAAGCCGGTTTTGTGTTATTGCCTAATATAGCCTACACTCATTCCACACGTTGGTTCAGTATCGATTACAGTGGAAAGAAGTAAAGACGTCCGCTTCAAGCAACGTGCCGTAATTGAATTTGACCGCGGAAAGTGTTGCTCTCATAGACATTCAACGGCGAGTGTAAGCTGTGTACGGAAAACAGTGTGTTGATGCGAGTACCGTTCGACGTTGGGCGAGGCAGTGTAAAGAAGAAGCAGGGCAAGAAGATTTGCGAGACAAACCGCGAAGTGGAAGGCCTGTAACGGCAACCGATGACTCTCATCGGAACTACGTTGACAAACTGAGTCATGGAAATCGTTGCATTAAAAAAAATGAAATTGCTGCAGTGCTCGATATCTCCAAAGAGCGAGTGGGACACATTATCAGTGTTCTCGGTTACCGAAAGGTCTGCGCCAGATGGGTGCCTCGCATGCTCACTGCCGAGATGAAAACTGAGAGACTACGCATTTGCCAAGAAAATCTGCAGCGCTTCGAAAATGAAGGAGATGAATTTCTGCGCAGCAGTGTGACAGGAGACGAGACGTGGGTCTACCTTGACCCTGAAAATAAACGGCAATCCATGGAATATCGGCACAGAAATTCACCGCAACCTAGAAAAACCAAAGTTAAAAAATCGGCTGGCAAAGCGATGATAACTGTTTTTTTGGGATATCGTTGGTGTTGTTCTCGAAAACTTTACGGAAAGAGGAACAGCAATCAACTCCGCACGTTATATTGAAACTCTGAAGAAGTTGAAAAAAAGGATCAGGATGGTTCGCACCCACAAAAACGCAGTCATTGTTACCATGACAACGCACGGCTTCACACCAGTGTTCAAACGCGAGAAGCAATTGAGGATCTGCAATTCACCGTCTTACCGCATCCACCATATAGCCCCGATTTAGCACCATGCGATTTTCACCTCTTTCCTAAACTTAAGGACATCTCCGTGGAAATTGCTGAGTCTGACGAAAATGTTAATACCGCTGCGAACTTTTGGTTTCATAGTCGAAGCTACGAGTTTTACCCGGATGGATTTCAAAAACTCATTTATCGTTTGCATAAATGTATCGAGGTAGAGGTGATTTTATAGAAAAGTAAATGTGTCGTTTCGAAGAATAAACTCTAAGGTACATATCTGCTTTTGTTTCGATAAAATCCTTCAATCCGTTTAAAATTTACTTGAGTAGAGGCATTACTTTTCAGCCCACCCTCGTATATATACCGGGTATGGCAAAAATAATTAGGCCACTATTTTTAAATGTATATTTTAAACAAATATAAGGATTTTTTTGTAAGCAAAACAGCCGTACTAACGCTCGAAAAAGCGCGAAGTCGAGGCTATAGGTCAAGAATAAGCTATTCTCAAGTTTCAGTAGCTGCTAAACCATCTGATTTAACCTGCGAAATAATGCCGAAGTATTCGCGTGAAGACGAGTTATAAATAAAAAATTGTTAGTTAGAAAAAGCTTGGGGAGCACGAAAATTACTTGCAGAGTTTCCGAATAAACCATGGACTTGAGCTGGTTTGATTTATATCATAGACAAAGTGGAGGAAACTGATGATGTAGAGCGTAGAAAGGGTAGGGGGAGGCCTAGAAAGGCTCCAACACAAGCAAATATCGATCTCGTAGGGACAAGAATATTTACTCAAGAAGAATCTGGGACTCATTTAATGTCAAATGAAATAGCCATGGAAATAGGAATATCTGACAGAAGTGTTCGGCGAATAGCAAAATTTGACCTAAACTTGAAGGCATACAAACGAGTTCCAGTACAAGCTTTAACTGACATTCATTAACAAAATCGCTTACTATGTTGCCAAGAATTACTCATTAGATTTTCACCGCGCACAGTTCATACGATATGGTTTAGTGATGAGAAAGTACTTACAGTTAGTAAACCAATTAACAAACAGAATAATCGTGTATATGCCTGTCACAAGGAAACGTGATATAACACCTGAAAGGTTGTTAAGAGAAACAGATTTTCTCCTAGTGTAATGGTCGGTACAGCATTTTCAAAACTCGGAAAGACAAGAATAGTTTTTGTAGAACGAGGAATACGAGTGGATTAGGAATATTACTGTAATCATTTTCTTGTTCCAAATTTTCAAGATATTAGACAAATATGCGATGATAATTTGGTTTTCCAGCAAGATGGTGCACCTTGTCATCGCGCTAGAGCCACAGTTAGAACCTGAGACAAACAGCCCCTGATTTCATAGAACCTGCAATGTGGCCGGTCAACAGCCCGGATTTAAACCGTTGGATTACTCAGTGTGGGAAGCACTGAAAGAAAAGGTTTACCGTCCTGGTCATCAAATCCGAAATGTTCAACAACTTAGAGCTACAATCGTGGACGAATGACGTAGCATATCGCAACGATTTCTGAACAGTGCTATCGACGAGCGGTGAATACGTCTTGAGTTCTGTTGGGATAATGACGGGGAGCATTTTGAACATCTCTTGTCATGATGTGTAAGATAAGTGATCCTATACTGAAAAAAATGTTGTTTTAAAGTTTGTTTACATTATTTGTTTAAAATATACATTTAAAATAGTGGCCTAGGGTTTTTTGGCCATACCCGGTGTGTATATATATATATACAGTATATATATATACATATATGACTGACTTGTCTCCCATCCGTCTTAGAAGCCGGGTCGGGTCCCCCAGATGGCGTCTTCGCTCCAGGTTCTTCTCGTTTGTCACCTCCCTCCTGTGGACCAGGTGCAGACCGGTTCAAAATCCAAATACTGTATATTGGACAGTGTTAATAAATTTAATAATAAAACTATTTACTTTGTTTGCAAAGCTTTATGGAAATGGAAGTGATAGGACAATCTTTGCCTGAAAGTCGAGGTATGAATATGACTAGTAAAAAGGTGTAGATGTAAATTAAATAGAAATTTGGAGAAATTAAACAAAGGCATAAAGAATTAATTAATTTTAAAAAAATAAATAAACATAGGAAGTGTTTTGTTGTAAGTATTCTGCCAAAAGGTGTCTACAAGTAGGATTTTAGTCTACATGCGAGTTTACAAGTACGATTTTAGGCTTAAATAAAAAAGTAAAACAGCTTTGTTGTGAAGGAGTCGAATTTATTGATTTATTGGATGACTTTAATGAAAACAGGAATCTTTACACTAAGGATGGATCGTGTTTGAATAGAAAAAAGGACTACTTTACAGTATATGCTAAGTTTTTGGAACTTAAACGGAGGTATTTGGTGTTTTGAAAAATTACTCTACATTAACAGAAGGCATAAATCATCATCATCAGGGTACATCTAAAATTGACAGTACTGCTGCGGTTATAAATACAAATTATGATAAGAATAAGCATAGCAACAGTCAAGTCAACAGTAATAAAATAGTTAAAAATGATGGAACATTTGAAACATAGAGATGGTCCGGACGGTCCAGTTGTATTTATTGTATTTAAGAACTGAAAAAGAAGAGGCATTACTTTCGTACCGACCCTCATGTACAGGGTGTCCCATAAGTCCGGCATCATAGGCAAAATAAAAAAAGGCAAAACAAAAGCTTTTATTTACAGAACGTGCTCAATATGTCCACCATTGTTTTCAATACACAAATTCAGACGTGATACCCAGTCAGCAAGCACACGGTGAATGATGTCAGGAGTAATGGTGTTACATGCCCCAATAATGCGCTGCCGCAAATGTTCAACACTCTTAATTTTCTCTGCGTATACCAGCGCTTTCAAGTGGCCCCAGAGATAAAAATCTAGTGGCATGAGATCCGGGCTGCTAGCTGGCCATTCCACAGGCCCTCAACGTCCTATACAATGACCAGGGAATTGTTGGTACAGGTATTCCCTTACTTGGGTGCTGTAATGTGCAGGAGCGCCGTCTTGCTGGAACCATGTTGGGAAATTTCCTTCTTCGTTCAAGACACTGGGAAATGCTTCTTCCTTGAGCATACGTAGGTAGGTGCCTCCAGTGATATGTTCATCGAAAAAGAGGGGGCCTATGATGCGATCCTTCCAAATGCCACACCATACCATCACCCGAGATGCACCTTGTTCCTTTGAAGAGGTATACCAGTGAGGGTTGTTTTGAGACCAGCAGCGGGTGTTCTGTCGATTTACCTCACCATTTCCATAAAAAACAGCCTCGTCACTGAACAGAATGGTGGACGGGAAATTGGCATCACGAGCATATGAATTATGGTTTGTAGAAATAGAAAAATATGAATTTCTCCTATGATGCCGGACTTATGGGACACCCTGTATATATATGTGTGTGTATATATATATATATATATATATATACGCACGACGAATATGTTATCGTATTAAATTAGTTACGCTTCTATTAGCTTTTCTTTGGAGATATTTAGTATATAAATATTGAATATAAATACGACAAAGGAAGACAACGTTCATACGAGATTAAATGCAGAGTTAAATTGTGCTTCATTCTTTCCTATGCAATAAGCTCGTTTATATTTTTTTTTATGTAAGATACTTGTATACTTGTACTACTGCAGACAAAAAGTTCATTGAAGAAATGTCGGTTGTAAAGTAACCTTATATCACGGCTTTGCTTTTTATGAATGGGTATAGAAACGGTCGCTTTCCAATACACCACCCCTCTCCATCAATAAGGGTACAATGGAAGAAAAAATAAACAGTTAACCGTTTGTTTTCCTATTCCCTGCTCCTTGCGTAGCAGGAAAGGGAGGGATATAATTGAAAATTTCTATGTAAAACTTGTAATACATTATATCGGCAAAATATAGCTGCAAATATGTATTAACCTCCTGATAATATAAACTTTTGCTGTCCAGTTTCTTTTTATTAATGAAGAGAGAAATTCGTGAACTATATATACTTACGTACTGCTTCTTAACCTCCGACACCAACCCATTCACAGCTTTGTTGAAAATGACTACAGCAATTTCGAAACGAAAATTTGTTTAATTTCCGCTACTACTATTGTAAGTTATATAAAACAACGAGGTTTACGTTTGCTATATTATGATAGAATTTCAGTATAACAAGAAAATTATTTCGAATATGACATGCTAAAAACGTAGCATATAAGAAAAAAAATGATGCAACATGCACTTCTTAGCACATTCATATTTTAGCTTAGATTTGACAGCCTTAATATTAATCCACCAAATTTGGCATTTACTACCTTTCAATTTCTATTATTTTTATTTTCTTATTTTCTGTTGAAAAAATTTAAATAAATCTCAAGGATTTTGCTTGAAAAACGCACATCCTTTCCAATGGCATACTGAAATAAGAACACTTCAAGCAGATTACTTGCCACATACAAAATCGAACATAAAGTTCAGTGTACTCTGTGAACTATGCATTTGATGTTCTCTTGAGCTATTTAAATTCTATACCTTATGCAATGTATTCTTTCTCTGAATAATGGTTGGTTTGCTCATTTCTTCTCCCTTCTGCCTTCGTGAACAGCGTACAAATTATAAAATGTAAAAGTTAAAGTTTTCCCAAATGTACACTCAGTTTAGTATCTATTTGTTCCTTTCTTTTAAAATGCACAAACTATGCAGAGTGGCCACAAAGTCCCATTGCAGTGAAATTACAGCATATCTGTATGTTGCACGTGTTTTTCATGCAAAGGGACTTTGTGGCCACCCTGTACACTTAAATATCAGGTCATCCCATAAGTAATGTCGTTTTTTACGATAGATTAAGTTTAAACTAGTCCTACTCGGTTTAAGCATAAATTTTCCGAAGGTTATATCTAAGAGGAGATCTATTGTGTTTCGCTACATACTTTACAGACCTTGACCAGTGAAGACGTGTGCTTTGCTTTATGTGAACCCCTCAAAAACATGGCGGTATCAGAAGAGCATATCCGGCATATAATGCTTTACGAGTTCAAAAAAGGAAATAGTGCTACTGAAGCAACGCGAAACATTCAGGACGTTTATGGCAACGATATTCTGCATGTGAAGAAATGTCAAAGATGGTTTCAAAAGTTTAGGAATGGTGACTGCTGTTTGACAGATGCAGCACGCTCTGGACGCCCTGCTAAGTTTGATGATGACCTGCTGTTAGCCGCACTTGAAGAAGACTGTTCAACACTTGTCGAAGAATTGGCCCAAAAACTCAATTCATCCCCGTCTACCATCCATCGACATTTGCAACAATTCGGGAAAGTGTCTAAGTTAGGAAAATGGGTGCCACATGAATTGTCGGTCGACAATCTGAGGGTGCGGGTAAACATTAGCACATTTAGTGACTGGTGATGAAAAGTGGATACTGTACCAGAATGTTAAGCGCTGTCGACAGTGGGTTTGTGCCGGAGAACCAGCGACACCACAGCCAAAACCAAATCTTCACCCTCGGAAGGTGTTGCTTACTGTTTGGTGGGATAAAGGTGGTGTAATACACTTTGAAACCTTACCACACAACCAAACAATCACTGCTCAAGTCTACTGTCAACAACTGGATCGATTGAACACTGCACTAAAAGAAAAGAGACCTTCTTTGGTTAATCGGAAAGGAATCGTGTTCCACCACGACAACGCACGTCCTCATACCAATCTGATCACTTCCGCAAAAATTGAGGAGCTTGGGTGGGAAAAACTTCCACATCCTCCATATTCTCCAGACCTTGCGCCTTCAGATTATCATCTCTTCAGGAATCTGCAAAAATATCTTGACGAGAAACAGTATACTTCTTTAGATGACCTGCACACCAGTTTTTTTACGTTTTTTGCCTCAAAACCGCCTGAATTTTATAAACATGGCATTGAAAAGCTTGTAGGACGTTGGCAGAGTGTCATTGATTCCGATGGAAAATATATACTAGATTAAAAAGTTTCAGTTGAGTTTTTTTTGTCCTTCAAATTCCGATTTAAAAAACGACATTACTTAGGGATGACCTGATATTATATCCTTTCGATACCATTTATAATATTGCTATTGTTCAGACTGCAGTTTCATTTTTTGGGATAATCACTTTCACTAAATTCATAATGCATAATACAATTAAAAGTAACATTCATAACTCGTGGAAACATAATGGAATTATTGGTAGTAACTTTTGCTGCTCTTTAAATCAGTACAAGAATATAAAACCTAAAACACGATTATATTTGTTAGCTTAAACAAGTTATAAGAAATTTTGTTATTATGTGAATAATTATATATATAATATATATATATATATATATAGAGAGAGAGAGAGAAGAGAGAGAGAGAGAGAGTTACAAGGAGAGTTACAAGGAAAAGTAGTACCTCAAAAGGCCTTGCGGCCCATACCGAGGAGGTACCAATGGCAACGGGTGGCAGGGAAAAATTCTGTCACCCTCAAATAGTGTGCAAGATTCGGTCTAACCTTTTCTTGAACAGATCCACAGAAGAATTGTTCACAATTTCTGAAGGTAGCCTGTGCCACGTGTCACAGATCTTATACGTAAAGTAATTCCCACACACACTAGTCCTAAACCGTTTCAAATCCAACTTCCAGCCATTGTTGCGAGTTGGGTTATCATTTAAACTAAACATGCTTCTAAAATCGACATCGTTGAACCCGCGTAAGAGCTTGAAAACCTCGATGAGTTGAGACCGCGCAGCCTTCGAGTTTCCAGCGAAAGCAAGTTCAGGGCGCGTAAGCGTCGATTGCAGCCCATATGCCTAAAGGGAGGGATTAACTTTGTGGCCCTCGCCTGCACTCGCTCCAGCCTCTCAATATCTTTCCTGAGGGTGGGCGACCAGAACTGCACAGCATACTCCAGGTGCGGCCGAACCAGAGAATTGTACAGAGAGAGCACAATCTCCTTGTTCCCAAACTGAACTTGCCTCCTGATATAACCCAACAGTTTCTGGCCTTTCTTTTCCACCTCTACGCACTGTTTGGTAAACTTAAGGCCGCTGCTAATTAGCACACACAAGTCCTTTTCCAAATGAGTCGCCTCGATATTACTCCCCAACATGGAGTAGTCCGACTTGGGATTGGCGCAGCCAATGTGCATCACCTTGCATTTACCCAAGTTAAACAGCATTTGCCATTTTTCGGACCACTCTCCTATCCTACCTAGGTCCGCACGCAGTTGCTCGATCGCCTCTGGCGTGCCAACATTGGTCCTAAGCTTGGTGTCATCAGCGAATTTGGCGATCCGACTGACGATGCCACCGTCTATATCATTTATGTAAATGATAAACAACAGTGGCCCCAAAACGGAACCCTGAGGAACCCCACTAGTGACCGAGGCCCAACCCGAACTAGCCCCTTTAATTACAATCCTCTGCCACCTATTCTTCAGCCAGTTTTCAATCCACCTACCTACTTCCCCACCGATACCCAGCGCGCGGACTTTCGCCATTAGCCGACGGTGAGGTACCTTATCAAAGGCTTTCTCAAAGTCGAGATAAAGTATATCAATCGCCCTACTCTTGTCATACTCACTCCACATGACGTGGAAAAATTCAAGCAAGTTGGTGAGACACGATCTATGCCGTCTAAACCCATGTTGGGAGTCCCCAAGCAGCTTGTAGGAATCCAAATGGTCAACGATCCTATCCGCTATTATCCCCTCTAATAATTAATTTACCTACAACCGAAGTGAGGCTAATGGGACGATAGTTCCCTGGACTTTCGTCTAGACCCTGATAAGTTGATTTTTAATTATTTAAACAAAATTTTACCCAAAATGAAAAACGAATTTTAACCTTAGGGCTTGATTTTAGAATCCAAATTTTTAAATTCAGTTTTTAAAAACACTATCTTTATTTTGAAAAACTGATCAAGCAGATCTCTATTCTTCGTGTTTATGGTTTAGTTCTCTCAAACTAATGGCATAAGCATAATGGCATAATTCCCATCTTTGCCAATAGTTTTTGCTTCTGTAAAGACATTTGGCTTAGAGAATGTCCAAGCGAATTTAGACTCAATTTATATAAGCGATATGTTGACGACTGTTTTGTACTTTTTTGTACTTCTTAGCTCTATACCCTTTAAATTCAAACTTTCAAGTATCAGGTCCAGACTATTCCCTGCTTACAGAATTCCCTCTGATTGAACTTTGTTTCATAAGGAAGTCCAATATCTAAGAAGTTTTTTAATTGTAATTCTTTCCTTAATTTTATATTTGACAAGCTCGTCAATGAATTTTTAACAAATCTTTATCGCCCAAAATCTCTTATTTCAGGTGTCCCCCAAGTTACCATTATATATCAAGCTCCCATAAATTGGAATACAGTCTCATAAAATATCTTCACAAAAATTTGTCCTTGTCCCGGCTTTTCCCTAATGTAATTTCCACTTTATATCTACCAATACATCCTCAATACAGTCGATCTTAAAGCACAAAGAAGTCCTGCCAAATTATCTCAAATCCTCTGTTACTTATCTTTTCCAATACGCTGGCTGCAATGCCAACTACGTGGGCAAAATATCAAAATCGGAATTTTAATCTATCAGAAACCATTCTGAACAATATTTCCATTATTATCCAGGCCTCTCAGGTTCGTTACGAGGCAACTTTGTATTTGTAAGTACTTTCAATTTTTAACTTTTTAATTGTAATTTTAATTGTAACTTTAGTTTCCATCTTCTGTAGCTAAAAAGCAATAGTTTCCGAAACGTCTATCGCTATTGAATGAATGTATATTTATGGGGTGGTTCTTCTCCATTTCTAGACTGAGATTCTCTAGGAACAAGTCCATTTGTGATATATACTGTATATACAGGGTGTACATAAAGTCAGGATCTATTTTTGTGAAGCACTTGGAAATTATATGGAATTCAATCATAAAATGATAAAGTGGTAACTTTTATTAAATAATTAAGAGTAGGATTCGACGTGACGCCCATCAGTATCCCTGCACAGCTCAAATCGTTCCACAGCATTTCTAAACACATTCTGGAGCATTTGCGGGGTTATGTTATCTGCAGCAATTCGTATACGTGTACGTAAGTTTTCAAGACTCGTAATCTTCGTCTGATAGACGTGCGACTCGATAAAGCCCCATGCAAAGAAATCTAAAGGGGTTAAATCTGGTCATCTCGCTGGCCAAGGTCTGTTGCTTCCGCGTCCGATCCAGCGATTTGGAAAACGTCCATTTAGATAATCCTGAACAATTTTGGCATAGTGACAAGGAGCACCATCATGTTGATAGACGACGGGGATAGGATTGTTAGTACCGTCGTCTATCAACATGATGGTGCTCCTTGTCACTATGCCAAAATTGTTCAGGATTATCTAAATGGACGTTTTCCAAATCGCTGGATCGGACGCGGAAGCAACAGACCTTGGCCAGCGAGATCACCAGATTTAACCCCTTTAGATTTCTTTGCATGGGGCTTTATCAAATCGCACGTCTATCAGACGAAGATTACGAGTCTTGAAAACTTACGTATACGTATACGAACTGCTGCAGATAACATAACCCCGCAAATGCTCCAGAATGTGTTTAGAAATGTTGTGGAACGATTTGAGTTGTGCAGGGATACTGATGGGCGTCACGTCGAATCCTCCTCTTAATTATTTAATAAATGTTACCACTTTATCATTTTATGATTGAATTCCATATAATTTCCAAGTGCTTCACAAAAATAGATCCTGACTTTATGTACACCCTGTATAATAGCTTACATATTGATGGGCATTCTTGTTCATTGTTTCTTAAATAAAAATTGTAAACGCCTTGTAGCAAATTTGACTACTACCTGTTCAATAAATAAATGTCTTTTTGTAACTATCTTTATTCATGCTCATTATACAAAGCCCATCCAGTCTGTCTTCGCGCATGGTGGAATGCAGCCAGATTTTTATTCCTAAAAGTACTGAACGATCGCTCTACCATACACGTAGTGGCTGGCAAAGCTAGTCCTGTCTCTTCAGGTTTGGCTACAGCTGTGAAGAATTGCTTATAATGGTGCAACAAATTAATAAAAGTAATTTTAATTTCATGGTTTCTTCTTTGAAATTATCTAATTTATAAAAATTATAAATATGGTCTGACAATTTGGCAAAATCAGTTCTGAAAACTTTTGCGTCAGAGAGGCAATTAATGAATTAAGTAGGGAATGAAAATAGCGAGTCAATAATATTCTTCGGTGGTCTGAGCTGGGTTGTTTGGTATATGAGTTTGTCGAGAAGCTCGACCTGGAATTGTTATTTCTACTCCAAATTGTGAAGCAGTTTCACTTGCAGCTTCTTGAAATTTTTTTTTTTAATTTAGAAGTTGCATGCAACCTATGATCATAATTAATGTGCAAAGTTCTTGTATGTGTTTGTGAACTGAGTGCAATTCTATTGTGACTCCCTGCAAAATATTAGTTACGGACTCTAGCCTTGCGCTGTTACAGTTTCTTGTTTACTCTGGGTTCGTACCAGGGCTACTTCTAAGACAATTTTAGTGGGTGGGTTAAAATAGTATTTTTTGTATTTGTATTTGATCACAAATAACACATATCAAATCAAATGTTCATTCATATATACTCATACGCCCATATATATACTCATATATATGCTCTTATTTTATTTTAGCAGGTGGGTTAAATCTTTCTGTACGTGGTCAACTGCCCACCCAAATTTACAGAGACACTACAATATACAAGTTTACAAATAAACTCTCAGGCGTCAGGATTTATTACAATAAATCGACAGTTGTAAAATGTAAAATACAGGTTTTAAACGATCACGAAATGCTGAAGGGAAAAAAATTGTTCGTCGCTCAACGCTTAGCTTCAATTTCAAGAGTCGAACAGCTTGTTCTGAACTTCCCACTCATAAATGGTTACGTAAGTCTCTTGCAGATTCAGAACGAGTTAACCGAAAGAACTCATCCAGTTATACAATCGTCAAAAGGTTCCAGATGCCCAAGCCTTCTGTACAGTATACCATACCCGTAGCCACGTTGAGGCAGACGAGGCGGCCGCCTCGTCTGGCACTGGCCTTCAGCTATCAGTCAAGTAGCAAATGATAAGAACTGGTTTCTGGTCATATCAATGTAATGCACTCAAACCACAAATAACATGAATAAAAGCATAGAGTAGCAACATTTAAGTGAAGTTATTATTGTCCAATCCACTCTCAGTTACCATACGCTCAAAGTGCATGATTTTGTGCTAGGATTAAAAAAATCTTCTGAAGGAGCATGGCCCCGGACCCCCTAGTAGGGCTATTTTTGCCTCGTCTCTTTTTAAGCTCTGGCTACGGCCTTGTATACATTCCAATGTCAGAACTGTTTAAACCAATAGTCGAGGACGTTCGAAGAACAAAACATCTTTCCTTTTGAATGTGGGTTCAAGAACGCTAAGCCTCTTTTCATGATGCTCAAACTGCGCCTTTATTACCAACTGCCCACTTTCGAAATATATACCTTTTACATACAATTACCACGATTAAATTAGCTAATAAACATACCAAAATTACGAACCGTTTGTGAACCATTATTACATCGATAAATCATAGGTGTCATACATTGTGCGAAATACATAATTCACAATTCAGAAACAAACTGTTACATGATTACATTTTAACTTAAATGTGAGATATTACAAATATTTTTAACAGAATAAACAATTACGAAAAAAAAATGTGGTTTCATGACTGTACTTCCCACTGAATGAACAAAATTTTATACTTTCTGAAAATCCAGAATTAAATTGAACTAGCCATATATGGGTATTAATACATTTTTAATTTTAAAATAAAACAAATTACTTAAAGTAGTAGCTTCAGGTTTAATACCATTGCGTTTTGCACACAGCTACCTTTTCCTACCTCTCCTTCTTAGACTCAGTTGGCCTCTCTTGAGCCCTAGACAAGTTTAATGGCGTACTCCTACATTGGCGGATCAAGCCCCCACGTTTAGCGGGGGGGCCAATATAACGCAACCCAAGTTAACCTTAACCCGCCTCCGAACAACAAATATCATTGGATTATCAGGAGTAAGGACAGTCACTGGCATCCCAATGCCTTACCACCTTCGATACTGAGTTCACTTTAGACTTATTACACAAAGGAGCAGTCACGATTTTTGCAAGGAAGGGTCCGACTCAAGAAAATTTATAGTTGTTAAGTTTCACATATAAGGCTGGGCCTAACATCTGTTCTTTAAGTCTTCAAGTGTCTTAGGCTTGGTAGAATAGATCCTGTTTATTGTATATTATGGTGTCCCAAGGAAATGTTTAAAATGCATTCAGTTGTTTTCTCTTCTCCACCATCAAAACACCTTTTCATCACCAAAGAAATGCGATGCAATGCATGAATGCATGCATACATCCCAAATTTGAGGACCTGGGCAAAATTTCTACACAAAAAATTCCTTCATAAATAAAATGTCTCTTTATTTACCTTATCATTTCCCAATCCTTAGCACAGGGCTGATTGTTACTGTGCGCAGCGCCTCGTCGGCAGCAGAGAACGCCATCACTGAAAGTCTCTTCCTTCCTTATCCCTGACTCCATTCTCGAATGCCTACTTCCTTATTCTACGGATCATGGCAAAAATAGCCACTGAATAAAAGTGGAAGCCATGATGTAGTACAACAAACAGACAAGGCACAAGGTATTTGCGTCGTGATTAAGACAAGTCGATTTGGGACAAATTTGACCGGACAGTAAAAATAGTCAGCAGTATTTCAATTCAAAATTGCCAAGTCAAATTACCGACTGTCACTAGATCCATCCTAAAAATGCTGAAAATTGCTAGATTCACAAGAAATGTTCTAAAATATTGGGACATAAAGACATCCACACAAACACAAATAAGTGACCAATGTATGGATTTGAGGTAAATAGAGCACAGTAGTATGTGCGCAAAAAGGGAGAGTGCAAGTTGCAATTGCATTGTTGATCAATGGTGCAAAAAGGGGGGTGCAATGCTGTAAAGGAGGGGTGGGATTATGAAACAAGAGCGTGGGGTTAACCTCCCAAGTTGAATGAAGGGGGTGGGGGTAATGAGGAGGGGGTTATGCAACAAGAGGGTGGGGGAACCCCTCAAGTTGCATGAAGGGGAAGCTTTGGGGAAGAGGGAGGATGACCTCCACCTAAAGGGGATGACCTTGACCTAAGAAGGTAAACTTTAACCTAAGAGAGGAGAGAAAGAGAGAGAGAGAGCACCGTTTCGCCTGGACCGCCAGACGCATAATAAAGCTCTTGGTCATTGCACTTGACTTAGGTCTTAATCAGCCAGTTGGATTAGAAGGCTTAATCTGGCTTAGAAGGCGTAAATGGCTTGTTTAGGTGAATGTGCATATTATTAACTTTTGAGTTGCCAGATTGCGCTATTTATTTAATAAAATAAGCTTTTCTTAACAGTTGGCGTGGTTTATCTTCTATGGATCCTGTTTCCTTAAAATTTGCAACAAGTCTGCTAACACAACTCTGTTATTGGCTCGCGGTCTGGATGCAGTCTGTTAAATTCAGCAGCGGCCTCTCTTTGACTCCGATTTCCTATGAGTAGAATTATCTGGATTCGTTCTTCCTTGCTCACAGACATTATGGCTGTAAAAGAGAAAAATATGAATTATGGTTTGTAGAAATAGGAAAATATGAATTTCTCCTATGATGCCGGACTTATGGGACACCCTGTATAGGTATATATATATATATATATATATATACATTCTTAAATAATAATATTAGTACAGAAGAAATCTATATACACATTTATATTAAATAATAATAATAATAAAATTTTAACAAATATATAGAAAATAAATATACATTCAAAAATTAATATATAAACATCATAATAATAGTAGTACAGGAGAAATCTATATACACAGTATTAGTGATGTAGGTCACATCCGCATCCGCATCCGCATCCGCGGAACATCCGCACATTTTCTCGCATCCGCATCCGCACTTTGGACTGCGGATGTCGTGCGGATGTGGACCGTTGAGATAAAACGTCATTAATAAGCGGAAATTATCAAATTCTACTATATTAATAGAACTAGTTCATTGTGCGAAAAAGTGATGCAAGCGACAAGACGAGAGGCTGTTCTTGTATGAAGTTACTCTCTTGCAACCTACTTAGATCCACGTTACAAAGCTAAGTTATTTTCACCTAGTACATTAGAACGAGTTAAATCATCACTTGGCAAAGCAGTTGAAGAGCTTCAATCTCTTGAATCTGTCGCTTCGCCACCCACCAAAAGAATAAAAGTTTCAGTGACAGAACCAACACCTTCAACAAGCAAATCTATCACAGAATCTGTCTCTCAGTTTCTTGAGTCAAGCAGCAATGACGAGACCTACGCGATGTCAAAAGATGTAGTAAAAATGATCGAGAGCTATCACCAAGAAAAACGCCTGGCTGCATGTGACAATCCTATTAGTTGGGGGAAAAATACGCAGAATATCTATCCATACTTGAGTAAACTTGCAAGGAAACATTTAACCTGTCCTCCAACAAACGTACCAAGCGAGAGATTATTTAGCAGTGCTGGATTAATATATGATGAAAAGAGAAACAGACTGTCAGCAGAAAAGGCAGAAAAGTTAATGTTCCTTAAGCATAACCTCCCTATAATTAAGTTTGAACATTAAACGATGAACATCTTAGTTTACTTTATTTTAATTACTCATTTATAAATATGCCTAATAAAACTTTAAACTTAATATAAATAGTTATCAAGCTAATTAAAGATCTCTTTCTATAAGGGTGGAGGTTGGGGAAAGAGGTCGGTGGGGTGCATTTGAGTTGGGTTCACGTCCCGCATCCTGGTAACACAATTATGGTTTCTAATTGTGGCTGAAACTCAACAAAATATAACGAATTTATTTGCAGACGAATTCACTAATTGATTTCTATATTAGTTAGATGCTTGATATTATTTTATATGTTCAGAGAAAAGTACAGCAATTATTGTACAATTAATCAATTATACTACATTATAGCTACAGCTCTCTCTATATAATAACTTATTATATACGTTAAACACGACAAATCTCGAATATATCCTAAAAAATAACGAAAATGTAGACATCCGCATCCGCATCCGCATCCGCGGATGTTGAAATCAAACATCCGCATCCGCATCCGCGGATGTGAAAAAAATGACATCCGCTACATCACTACACAGTATGTTCTACTGCTCTTAATTAAAATACTAAACTCGCACGTGATCGAGTCTACAGTTACATCATTGTTGCTTTGCACTATGCAATAAATACGATTTAACATTATTTCACCGCTCAACGTATGCGGATACCTATATTCGATGTAAAGGGCCTGCAATTCGTTCAATACTATTTTTGTGCCCACTTTACATTCGGTTGGCAAGTTATCACTCTCTTTAAACATGGACAGAATACAATTAAAAGCAAACACAAAGAGGACATCATTAGCCACAACATCATTATTAAATTCAAGTATATAAACACTCCTTTCCAATCGAGGGTTTATTCTTACCGATCCGAGTTTTTCAACCGTGAACGCTTCTTCACAATGCATATCGGCAATTGAAATAATCTTCTAAGTCGTAGCGACAGCTGCTCATTATATAAAGAAATAGTTCTTCATGGTGAACGGTGTAGGTGAGCTCAGCCTTGTACTGCTCAAGTCCTTTGTACCAAAGTTCATGATATTTCGAAGAGTCTAAACCTTTTAAGTAAGCATCCAATTCTAGATCATTCTCGCCATGTTCATTCCTACATTCGCTAAACCCGTCGAGCAGAGCGGTGTATGCGTATTCAAGAACCTTATCAAAATAAAGCATATCGGTAACACGTGTGTCTAATATAGGCTTTAGCTTGCGGAAACCGACGATTTCAAACATTCTGTCGAGGATGAATCGGTTTCGCGTGAGGACAAGAACGTTATTATCAGATGCATTCTTCCACATCAGTCGTATATTAATGCATGGCTGATCGCTATTTATACACAACGAACAAACAATGGCATATGAGGGGGTATCACTAATCTGTTATCTTCTTGTACCTACACCTACAGGTATTTTATAACGATCCTCGCTCCATTTCTCAACTATCACGAAGACTCTATTCATCTCCTCAATACTTAAATAAACAACATTCCGTTTACCAGAGTTTGTTTGTCTACAAGACGTTTCAAGTACAGAGTTAACGGCACCGGTTTTACGCCTAAACACACGCAATGACTTCGTCACGGACACATCGTATACGGCATTGAGAATGCTGCTCAAAGGAAGTTCCATCGTATTCTATTGTTAGGAGTGCACGTCCGGTCAGTTCAAGCTCTGAGATGACTATGAGCAGCCAGTGTCGGGTTTGGCTCGGAGACAGGTGTGGGAAACGAGTCACACGAGTGAGTCATACCAAGTGTGGGAATTTTCGATACCAAATCTTTAAGGATCGTACCCCAACTAATATTGGTAATCCGCGTCCGCCTCTGATCTTGGTCCGAGCGATCTAAATGAGATCCCAGTCTTGGGCGACTCAAGTACGGGGTGGTTTTTTACTGAATTAACTTAAGGTAGTCCGTATCATATAAATTAGACAATGATAACTTTACATATTAATTGGAAATACCTCTCCTTAATAACAAATCTTTTCAAATAAACAAGGGAACAACTACAGGTAATAATGGAAGAAAAGCACCACCAAATACGAAAAATACCTAGTATTGGAACGCCAACAAGTCAACACGATACTAGTTTATAACACAATGCAGATCACTACAAACTATCAACGTGGGCTAATCTATTTTAATTCCAATACACAACAAAAACTAACGACAAACAAATATTAAATAAACAAATCCTTAACCTAAATAAATAATTAACAATACAAAATATATATCAAATTTAAAGACCAAAGGTCTAGTATAGATTTCAAAGGTAGCCTTTCAAACAAATCAAAAGAATGTAAATTTAAATTTTAACCCTCCCGCTCGCCAACCACCGACTGCGCTTATCGCACAGTTTTTAAACACGCCTGGCAGCGTGGTCTGTGTTGCCGGTTCTTTTGGTGATGTGGGGGTAGCCCGTAAATAATACCGTAAGAAATATACCTATATATACAAACACACACATATATATACATATACATGCAGATACATACACGAATCTGTCCAAGGAATTTTGGACACACTCCGGGCCGAGCAGTGACTTTTAAGGGCTTTCGAGTTGTGACCTAATTTTACTTCTGGCAATTTGTGCTGCAGCTCTACAAGGTCGTGTAAAGGGTGCCGTCACATCGGCTGGTTTATTATGATCTATAGAATTAAAATGGTTTTCCTCCTCACCCGCATTCAATTAGATAGGATATATATGTATAGCAGGACGGCTAATCACCCCTGACTTAGTTTTAAGTTGAGCAGAACGAGTTAGCCCATCGGGACCAGTATTCAATTTCACTACCCTTCCCAATCTCCAATTTACTCTGGAGCCCTCTTGATCTATCAAGACTATATCGCCTTTCTTAATTTGGTCTTCTCTAGCAGTCCTCCGGGATCGCCGATGTTGATCACGTAGAACAGTAAGATACTCCTTTTTCCAACGGTTCCAGAATTGTTCCTTGAGAGGCAAAGAGTGTCGTTGTCGAGCGTTCAACGTTTTAGTCGTGGGTTTCTCAAACCGCAGATCAACATTCTCCTGTTGGTTTTTCAACGGGTACCCGTACAACAGTTGGGAAGGAGTCAAAGCCGAGAGATCGTCCAAATCATCACCGACGTGAGAGGACGGTCATTTAAAATGTCCTCAACCTCAACTATCAGTGTGCGAAGATCGTCAATCGTAATAAAAGCCTTACACACGGTTTTCTTAAGAGCATTTTCGACGAGTCCAATCAGCCTCTCCAAAAATACGCCCATCCATGGAGAGCGGCTAGGGCTGAAACGCTACTCACACACCCTTGTTATACGTCACAGATTTTGAAAAATGCTCCAATGCATATTTTTCTTCCTTGGATGCGGAGTCATGATGAATCCCGATCGCATCCAACTCCCACAACCGACTAAGGTCATCACGGATTTCATTTTCCTGGGATGTGGCTACCTCGAAGGTTGAAACCTTCCCCCAAGTTCCTTTGGTGTTCATTTGTGCATGAAAAGGACCGGTGATCATTTTCTCTACTTCTGACTGCAGCAGATGGATGTCATGATGCACTTCCTGACCGGTAACGAATTCATAGTAGTAATCTGACCCAATCAGCATTGTGATATCCACAACTCGATCAGACTCAATATTTGTTGCTGCTAGCGGAACTCCACATTCTCTCAAATGAGAACTAGTCTCCTGAAGCCCAGAGTGTAAATATTCGAATGTAAAGTCTCGATGAGAATAGCCTCCATGGAGACAATTCCTTTATCGGTCAAGATTGGTACTTCAGTAATATCGTACGATCGAGCTCGGCCCTTCTTTTGAAAGTCTTCGATCCTACACACAACCTTTTTGATAGAAGTAAATCCATTCGCTTTGGCGACGGATTTAAGGATAAAACTCCTCTGCGAACCTTGATCAGACAATGCGCAGAGTGAAACATTTCCTTTCGGAGCTACCATTTCAACCATGGCGGTGGGCATTACGACATTAGATCTTGTGGATTTAGCCAATGCAACTGCAGACAAGGTTGAATCTGTAGAATCATGCGATTCATCCGAAATTGTCACCTTATTGTTGTTTAGTTTAGTTTCGACGAGCTGTATTCGAGGGTGACGTATCCTGAATTCCTTTGCCGTTAAAGCATAAAGCTGTATTGTGTAAGCCTTCGCAGTGTTTACAATTAAACTTGCTAAGGCAATATTTCGCAGTGGTAGGAACCTATGCACTTCAAGCATAGTTGCAAATTCCTAGCTCTCCAAGACTTATCCTTTGGTGAGGGATAGTTTGGACACTTAAAGAACCTGTGATTCTGAGAACACAGCTCACAGAGTCGAAAAATCGATTGGTTACCGTTATTATTCCCTGTACATACCGAAAAGGTAGCCAACGTCGAGCTTTAAAGAGCCGTTTTTACCCTTTGTCGTCGAAGGTTTATGCGTCGTCGTTCGATTATTCTTTCCTGTGATGTACCCATTGGGTTCCACAGACTGGAGAAGAGTTATTTCTTTTTCAATAGCTTGTCTGAAAGACGTTAAATTTCAGAAATCAGACTTTGCCACGCGGTTTAAATTATCGCGAATTTTTGCTTTTAATTTCTGCACCAATAATGCTGCAAACACGAATCCAGCTTCGTCGACCTTCGTATTCAAGGTTTTGAGGCCCTGCAAGTGGCACTCATAGGCTGCTCGGAACTTCAATAACTCAGCCGAAGTCACTTCAGGTTCTTTGAGATCAAACAAAGCGTTTAAATGCGCTTGTATAATGCGATGAGGATTGCCGTAAGTCTCTCTCAATAGAGTTATGGCCTCTTCATAGTGGCGTCCGTAGTAGAGAATCCGTCCAAAAGTTGAAGAGCCTCATCGGATAATTGTCCCATTAAATAAGAAAATTTCTGGGCACCTGAGATATCATCACGGCTATGTACCGCAGATTTGAAAATATCCCAGGAATGTTCCCACTGAAGTTGGTCTCCTGAGAAAGAAGGTAGTTTTATAACAGGCAATTTAATACCCTGATTGCCGTTCAGATAAGAAACCTCTGGTTTGTTTGATAAGTCCATTTTACGAAGCAACTCTTCGGCTTCACTTAAACATTCCACAATGTCAAACTGTCGTTTATCGCCTTCCATAATGACTTCGCAATGTTATCATCATCCAAGCTCGCTTGTATCTCGGCATGAAGCTCCAAGAGTTTCTGACGTTTGCCAAAAAGCATAATCCTAAAACTGATGAGTTTGGGTTTTGAAATATCTCCCTGTTCCAATAGGCCGCGAAACTCATTAATCACATGTGTGACAGCGACCCTATGACCCCCTCATAACGTACAAACAATGGCATATGAGGGGGTATCACTAATCTGTTCTCTTCTTGTACCTACACCTACAGGTATTTTATAACGATCCTCGCTCCACTTCTCAACTATCAGGAAGACTCTATTCATCTCCTCAACACTTAAGTAAATAACATTCCGTTTACCAGAGTTTGTTTGTCTACAAGTCGTTTTAAGTACATAGTTAACGGCACCGGTTTTACGCCTAAACACACGCAATGACTTCGTCACGGACACATCGTATACGGCATGGAGAATGCTGCTCAAAGGAAGTTCCATCGTATTCTATTGTTAGCAGTGCACGTCCAGTCGGTTCAAGCTCTGAGATGACTATGAGCAGCGGGTGCGTGGTTTGGCTCGGAGACAGGTGTGGGAAACGAGTCACACGAGTGAGTCATACCAAGTGTAGGAATTTTCGGTTACCAATCTTTAAGGATCGTACCCCAACTAATATTGGTAATCCGCGCCCGCCTCTGATCGTGGTTCGAGCGATCTAAATGAGGCCTCAGTCTTGGGCGACTCAAGTACTGGTGTTTTTTTTACTGAATTAACTTAAGGTAGTCCGTATCATATAAAGTAGACAATGATAACTTTACATATTAATTGGAAATGCCTATCCTTAATAACGAATCTTTTCAAATAAACAAGGGAACAACTACAGGTAATAATGGAAGAAAAGCACCACCAAATACAAAAAATACCTAGTATTGGAACGCCAACAAGTCAACACGATGCTAATTTATAGCGCAATGCAGATCACTACAAACTATCAACGTGGGCTAACCTATTTTAATTCCAATACACAACAAAAACTAACGACAAATGAATAATTAATAAACAAATCCTTAACCTAAATAAATAATTAACAATACAAAATATAAATCGAATTTAAAGACCAAAGGTCTAGTATAGATTTCAAAGGTAGCCTTTCAAACAAATCAAAATAATGTAAATTAAAGTGAAAGGTCTATCAAACTTAAATTTTGAGAACACGAAGGGTTTAACGAACAAGACAACTAAGAGCAAAGAAGTAGGCTGCACGAAGGCAAGAAAAGGTATATCTTAAATTTTCACCCTCTCGCTCGCCAACTACCGACTGCGCTTATCGCACAGTTTTTAAACACGCCTGGCAGCGTGGTTTGCGTTGCCGGTTTCTATGGTGATGTGGACGTATCCCGTAAATAATACTGTAAGAAATATACCTATATATACAAACACACAGATACATACACGAATTTGTTCAAGGAATTTTGGACACCAAGCTTAATGTTTCGTGTACGGGTTTGTTCCAACATGAAAGAGTCATGTGAATACTTGTACCCCATTATACTGGGCATTAGTTTAGAGGATTTTTCCATCTGCGACACACGAAGTAATATCGGCTTTAATGTTTTATCACTCCCACTCCCCAGAATGAATGCGCACCAGACATTTTTGTTCAGGAGGAATTTCACGAACTAAATACATTTTATTAACACTCCGGCGCATTATTTGAGAGAAACATGTGTCCATATTTATCCTTAGCAAGCGATACTCGTCTCTAAATTCTATTAAAAAGTCACACATGCCTTTAGCCATAACTTCAATGCAAACCTCGTGAACCTATGCGAATGCAGTGGTAAAAATATTTCAGATTGTCCTTTATAACAAGATTTACAATCTTGGCCGCAGGGTACGAGTACTTGGCATGGTGCAGCATGACATAATACCGCTTGTCATATCACTCATCAACAAGACTCACTAACCATATCCGTTGCTTCTCTTCTGCGCGTGTTGTTTCTTTAACTTCACGGTATATGCAAGCTTTTACTCAGTTTAGTCCTACAACATACTGTAGTCCATTACATCGTTTGTGCCACGAAATCCTGTATTGCTCTTGCTAGAATAGCCGTAGAGTATTTGAACTTCTTGTTCCTGAAGCTTCGCCTGGTTCAAAGTAGCTTTAAAAGTATCAAAGGAGGGAGGGCACTGGAGTTTTTCAGTATCCACCTCATCTGTAGACTTTAACGAATACCACTTCATAAACATCGAGCACGCAATATCAAAGGTAGCCATCACTATTTTTCGTTATGTGAGAATTCTTCAAATACACGTCTGAGACCCAGGGCTTGCAGCGGTAAACTGAGTACGCAAGGGGTAGAGATTGCCCAGGTAGTAGCAGGAATCACGTGACCTTTGATCGGTCATACAGGGGGAGGAGCTTAGAACTTTTCCTGTATATACGTACACACACACACACACAAAGGAGAAAATGAAACGCTAATTGAAGCACGATTTATTTAATAAACATATCGAATTATTCAAGGTGTGTATATATTCAAATACGTGTAATAAGTAAAATATACATATCGTTAACAAATAGACACACACACACACACACACATATATATATATATATATATATATATATATATATATATAAGAACCCAGGGTTATGGGAGCCCAAGGTACGGTATCATAGGTACCAGGCACCTGGTAACGTTTCCTATAGGTGTTACTACATACTTTCGTATCCTTAAGTTCCTTCACACACCCCAGCTTCTGGTCCCGAAAATTGTGGGTCCCTACAGTCAGTTGGGGCGGTTGGTCGCGCTCATCTTCCAAGCAAACTAGCCCCTTCAACGAATCAAAGTTAACGATCCGACGGTTCGCCTGGTTAAGCGTGATACCCTTAGCCTTCACGATATATTTCATCTCCTCCCCCACCCTCACCCTACTCCATAAGTTTTAGGACCAGTTGAGACAAAAGAGTTTGGCGTATGCGATGTCGCCATACTCATCCTTGATCTCATCAGTCAACTCTCCGAGGAATTCCCCAATAGGCGGCATGTATTCACCCTCCCTCGCTGTGAATATCACACTCTCTGTGTCGGCGTAGAGAACCCTCCGCCCAAGAGAATGCAATAGACCCCAAAGTTTGATGCGAGCGTATGCGGTTGTGAAGCTGGCTACAAGTATGTTTGTAACACGTGAGGTATCTGGGGCCAATTCGGTAATGTTGTATTTTATTATGTACCTATTACCTACATTTACGATCTCCATGACCTCTTTATCGGAAGAGTTGGCATAATCCCACACCTCGTTATAACTTTGGGCTAGATGAACGTTCCCCTTGCCTGTATTCTGTGCAAATTTCCCCCAAAGACTATTTAGACAACTTTGCACTAAAGCGCTTGCCCGGGTTCTTTACAATTTGGGAACGGTCAAGCTGTATCCCATCAAGGTCACGGTAACGCTGAATATAAACCGATTTTTCATCTTCGGTATCAACTCCTCGCCGATACCCTGATGCTTCTACCTTATCCTTCAAAAAAGTGTTTATATACGGCGTGAAAAGGTTGAGTAACTTCTGGAAGCTCCATACCTCCTATATCTTCAATATTCTGTAGCCATGACGAACGGCTAGGGACAGCTCAGGGCTTGTATATACGCCTCTGATCTTCCGCTAGTTGGTTGTGTGATTACATGATCCATTGTTCTCCTCTGGGCACTTTAAGCACAGGGGAAACATGAACTTGTGGTCTATAACGACGGGTAGGATCGGCATCCATAAGTCTCGAGAGGGGAGCACGTCTACGAAAGAAAGAGCGAAATAGTTTTTGTTCAAATTTGTTGAGAACTCTTCGATGGTGGGCAGGGCTGGTCCCACCAACTTTTCAGGTGCTCCTACGGGGTACGGGTTGTTCTTCATCACGTAGGGGTATAAAGAACAGAAGTCATAGTAATGGAGTTTCACACCCTCCGCACACGGAAAGTATAGCTTGAATGGATTTGTACACCCTCCGAAAAGCTATCACCGCATCTGAGAGGATCCAACATCATTGAACGCTTGATGGTGTTTATTTCTTCACGGTACTGTCCATATCACTCCATATGTGCATCATATTCATGCTCCCACAAGACCTTGTGAGTAAACTGGGTGCCTATAAGCTGATCGCGGGTGCGGTTACATGCAAGACTGTCGGTAGGAGATCTACCATGAATATCTCCTCCGATTCCACATTCAGGACGTGGGCATCCGTGCCACCAGCAACCGTTAAAGCAGTACGCAGTCTCCTCATCAGTGACACGGTATTCGCTTAGACCATCAACCCAAAAAACACGACCACTGATCCGAAACCGAAGGACACCCTCGGACTGACTTCACGAGGCACAATACACTCAACTACGCGTCACAGACCGTGTTCAACACCATTGCTATACATGGATCCAGGGTCAACCCTGACTACGTACCGATTTCTAGTCAGAGCTGGGGTGGGGGTGGCGGTGCGCACCAAATCGAATGTTATACCATCCTCAACAGAACGAAAAGCTGCTGCTGTTGTGGAGGATGTGCCCGGATTGAACTGGAATAAAGGGACATATTTTTATTTGAGGAAGGAGCTAGTGTGTGGGTTGTGTCGTAAGACGTAGAGGGTTGCGGCTTTATTACTGGGAATGTAACAGCCGGTACACTCCTGACACACTTTATACCTGATGTGGAATGCTCTTCATCATACCTCCACTTTGAATTGTCGCGTGGTGGTGCTACAGTTGTCGCTGGTGTGGGTTCGTTGGAGTCTGAGACCACAACTACACTGTCATCGGGATCGTCTGTAATATCGATCTACAAGACTGTAGAATATAAGCAACACCACTTAAATTTTTATTATATTTTGTAAATGATACACTTAGAAGTGTGACGTGATAGAGATGGATTCTAAAAAACTCAGGTTCACGAGCTCGTCCACGTGTATTATATCTGGCAATACAGGATGTGGTAAAACTGTGTTTATGCTTAAAATCATTAAAGATAAGGGCGAGATGTTCTCAAAATTTGTACATAAAGTTATATGGTACTATTCGACGTACCAATCAGTATTCAACGAGTACCAAGATGATATTTTGTTCCACAAAGGTGTATATGATGTTAATTCTTAAAGGGAAATGAACATACAGTCATTGTAATTAACGATCTCATGTTGGAAATGGATAAAACGTTTGCCGAGACATTTATAGTGTTCTCCCACCATCTTTACATAAGCGTGTTCATCAATCAGAATCTATTTTTAAAAAATAGATACATGTGCGATGTTTCGTCAAATACACAATATCTAGTCTTATTCACGCAACGTAGAGATGTGTTACAAATTGGGGTATTAGCAATCAAATGTTCCCGAATCAGCGTAAGGAGTTTTTGGAAGCTTATAAAGAAGCTACAAGTCGACGTTACGGATATTTGCTTTGTGACCTTCACCCGCGAAACACGTTTAGAGTACTTCTAAGAACGAATATATTCCCAAACGAGCCTGAAACGGTGTATATTCCAGAATGACAAAGCGGCTAAAGAAATACCATGAATTAATAAAAATGTATCATCGACTGCCCCGGACATTGCAACAGATGTTTGTTAAAAATATCAACTCAGACTTTTTAAAATGCATCTGTAAAATCTGTCAATGCTATAAAATGTAATGTACCAATGAAACCCCCTGAAAAGGCTCACCTACGCCGTTACAAGAACATAATACGTACGCTCGCTCGTAAAAATCATACTGTGGGGGAAGAAAAAACGAATTATTGTACAAAGAGGGTGGGGGTCATTCCTCCCCCATCTTATTTTCAGTTTTGGGGCCTTTACTGACTAGATTAATATCATGAAGAAATTGATAGTGATTCCACACGAGGTGTATACTTCACTGCAAAGTTCAAAGATTCCAGATACGTTCTAGAACCCCGTAAAAGTAGGCTTTAAAGAATGGAAAGCGAGTTGCTAGCCCTATTAAACAGTGAAAAGTCACCTGATGAGAAAAGGATCTTGTACCAAGAGGCTTTGCAGAAATTTCTTCACGAGTACGAAAATTATAAGAATCCGACAGAGATCCCCGTGGTTATTAGGCACAGCGCTCACAAGGATGAGCATGGCGACATAGGACCTAGATCCGACACTAGAGATGACCAACCAAAGAATAACGGGTCGGCCCCACAACATATCGAGCATGTATTAAACAGCAGCCTCTCACATACATTGAGGAATAAAGGCTTAAGTCTTTATAATCTATTGAGTGAGGACTCCATTATACAGTGGAGCGATAAAGGTGAGATCATTGTGGAAGGAACAAAGGTACAGGGCTCGAATATCGTCGATATCGTCCATGATCTGGTGAGAAAGTTGGATAGACCCTCACCATCAGGATGGAAGCATATTAAACCAAAACTACAACAAATAAATGTCCACAAAACATTGACAGGAAATCTGAACAGGTTAAAAGACTTGGAGCAAGCCTCGCATGTGCCACAACTGAGCAAGTCATCACCCCCAACGGTAACACTTCTGAAGAGGAGAAAGAAGAGACCAAGCAACAACGGTAAACCCTCTCCACGTGCATTTAAAATACGCAAATGGCTAATATATTAAGACGCTACTATGATATTTCTAACCCAGCCTCCTGCGGAGGCGATGATAGACTGTATAGAGGTGTTTATAATGCGGGAGTAGGGAAAAAGATGTTGAGAGGTTTTTGCGGGAGCAGGATACTTATACACTTCATAAGCCGGTGAGAAAAAGGTTTAAAACAGGCAAAACAACTGCGGCCTCGATTGACTCTATTTGGCAAACGGATTTAACAGACATGCGAAGATATTCCTTGTATAAAGATGGCTACCGTTACATCCTATTCATTATCGATGTATTCTCTAGATATCTGTGGCTAATTCCTCTGAAAAATAAGTCGCCTGAAACAGTGTTAAAGCCACCAAAACGCTGATGTTAAAAGAAAGCAGGATTCCAGGCTATTTTTGTACGGATATGGGGAGAGAATTTATAGGCCGAGCTTTTGAGAACATGCTGACAGAGTTTAATATCAGCTACTACACTAGCAATTCTATACATAAGGACTCTTTAGATGAAAGAGTTCAACGTACCATAAAGGAACGCATGTATCGTTATTTTACACATAAAAACACATACAGATATATAGACATTCTGGAATCACTGGCCTCATCATACAACCGTTCACACCATCGCACGATTGGGACAACACCTAACGAGGTTTTAGAAAGAGGTACGCACACAGAGCTTGAGGTGAGAAGAGATATTCGTCGAACCATGCCACACTCTACACGTTTCAAAATGAATGATTATGTAAGGCTGTCGAGTTCGGGTAATAAATTCGCGAAGGGATTTGAGCAAGATTGGACACGTGAGATTTCTAGAGTTAGGGCTATGAGACCTAAAGGGGAGATAATGCTGTATTATGTTGAAGATTTGAATGGGGAAGAGAGTGCAGGAGGCTTTTACCGCGAGGAGTTGCAGAAAGTAACATTTAATTTAGGAAAAAATGTGTTTAAAATTAAAAACATTTTAGGCAGCAAAGGATAAGAAAAGAGAAAAATGTACCTAGTGAAATGGCTAGGGTACCCAGAAAGCTTCAACACCTATACAAAACTGATGCAATAATGAAGCTTAAATAGTATGCAACATGTCGCCTAACCACTTCTACGTCACACTACCGTCCTCTTTTTCTCTCTCTTTACATCCTAACAACACCCTGGCCAACTTTGTAACAGAACTCCATGGGCCCGTTGAATTGGGTCTTGATCCGTATGAGTTGGGGGATATGCGAAATTCAGCTGGTCACCCTCTTTTCAAGTATTGATTATAAAAAAACTGTTTTTACGGTTCTTAGAGACCTTGATGAATGTGAAAAAGCAGGGGTAACTCGAGATGAAACCATGCGTACCGCCCTGAGTGGGGATGCATGGTATTACACTACAGTAGTAACACTAGGCCCGTGCCGTTATGGTGCGGCCGAGGATATTATGAGAGACTTAAACGTTAGTTTAAAAAGCTCAAATCTTACGGCTGATTTAGTATACGAAATCGTAAACAAAAAATCCACTGCACACATTCTGACCCTAAAATCACAGGCTAACAGAAATATTAAAGACAAAGGGTTGTTCAAAATTATAACCTAGGAGCGATATGGATCAGCCCTTCAAAGAGATACCTTTCACGAAGTACAACAGGATTTGTGCAGCCTAATTTATCAGCTGAAATTGGAGAAATTGGGTGATGGCTATCCACCCTCAGACATGTGCTATATTTACAGCAATATCTTGGAGCATCAGATTGCTGGGGATACTGAAGCGCGCCTGCTTCGTATCGCTCACATTCCCAATCATAGGGGACAGAGCTTGAGCATTACATATGAGAAACCTCATTATGTGAATGTCGCGACTAATCTATTAACCAATATCTCAATATATATAAGAAAGATTGAGGGGAAATGTTTCCCACTTGGTGATGAGAGCTTAACAGTGAAGCTCCACTTTCGTCGCACTGAGTTATAATGGAACGAAAGCCTTTCACAGTCTATCGAGGGGTGAGATACCAGCGTAGGAGTGGGCTTCGATCCATTTTTTCAACCATACTACGTACGGCTGTTCCCTTGCTGAAGAGGGGTGCCAGATATCTCGGGAGAAAAGCGTTACAATTAGGTTTTAACACAGTAGAAGACATAATGGCGGGGTCTAGACCTAAAGATGCTCTAAAAAAAAGCACTTAAAGCGTACACTGGGCGAAATCATTAAAGATGCAAAGAGAAAAACGTGTGGTGGTGGGAACAAGAAGAAGGGGTCCGGAAGAAGAAGGGGTTACCAGCATGTATCGTTAAACGTAAAAGGACATCAAAAAAGAAGACGTGCTCTATCTAAGCGAGTGAAACCTATGGTTGATAATTTTTTAATTGATATAAGCTGAGGACATTACTCTCATGAATCATAGGTTGCTTACTACGGGGCTCCAATAAACCTTAGCCCCCCCCCGCCTATGGCCTAAACCATTAGAGGTACATTAAAACTAAACATACCTTACAAAAGAGAATTTAATCCTGCATTTAATGAGAAACAATTAAAACTTGGTGTTCCCGCCATTGGCTTCCAAGACAGCCTGAATTCGCTTTGGGTAGCTTGCCAAAAGTGACGTGAATAGATCTTGATCGTTACGTAAATTTGCTAAAACAGTTTCAATGTGTTGCGTCATTGTATCCTTCGAAAATCGAGTCGCTGCAGGTTCTTGAAACAAGAGTCATTCAACCTTGTCCTTTATAACTGATCCAATGTGTTCACAGACGTTCAGGTCAGGAGAATTTCCTGGCCATTCTTCATTTCCAAAGAAATCGATCTCATGGTTCTGCAACAACTGATGAGTGGCTACTGCCTTAAATTAGGGGGCCTTATCGTGCAGAAGTGTGACTGATCGACATCCATAACATTGTTTGGATTTCTTAGAAAAGGAATGACATGCTGGGATAGAATAATATCACGAAAATACTGTCCATCCCAACTCTGACCATTTGGCTTCAGCACCCGCATGAGCTTCTTTGCAGTGAACAAAACAAACACACCAACAGTCTGGACTTTTTAATAATTCGCGATAATGTTCATTGTCATCGATTTCACCTGGTGTTGTGGCCCACACTCGATCATTTTGGTAGTTAGGCCGACGTGTTACGTAAACAAAAATTCATCGGAGACAGCTAAATGCATGAAATCATCCACATCCCACTCTTCAAGATAATTTGCAAACCACATTCTGTCATCGATGTTAAGTTGAGTTTTTCTTGGCTTTGGAAGTTCATGCCAAGGCTTTAAACCTTGCCTATGACGGTACAGTCGAATGATCTCACCACTAACAATCTTTCCTCTCAACACTTCGATCTCTCTAGAAAGTTTAGCACAGCTGTTTTTCCGCTTACGCGTACCGCTTTCAATGATGTCCTTTGTTTCCTGAGAGAGTGGCAAATTTGGGCGCCCAGATTTGGTTGTATCCATTTCACATTCATCCAAAGTTTTATTCCAATTTCTTTTGACGAAGTCCTCACTTCTTCGCAACTTTTTGGCAACCCATGAACGCGTTATTAAGGTGGCTCCAGCATCACGAGCTTCCCGAAATGTTATTGCTCGTATGCAATCTATTACACATTGCCTCTCCGAATCACCAATTAATTGAGAAGCCATTATATTATCACTTTATCAGCTAGAGTAATTTTAATACCTGCAATAAATACAGAATTTTATATATTTTTATAATCACTAAAAACTTTCGATATAAGTAAACATGTAAGCTGCAAATGGGGGCTAAGGTTTTTTGGAACCCCGTACTTGTCGAGAAAGGTGGTACTATATCTGGTTCGTCATGGCACGCTTCATCCATCCGTGTAGTTTACAATGTTGTAAATCGGAGCTGTCCCTCTTTGACATGCCCCCAACGCAAGTTTCTATTGAGCACAGTAACTTTATTACGATTAACCCGTTAAACATAATTAGTTCCCAGATTGCTCCTAAGAATTCGTGATACCCAGCTCAGGCCCTTACTTTTTTGATCCAAGCTGCTTGCACATGTACGCTAAAATACGTATAGCATATTCAGATGAACGGATTGCGATGACAAATACGTTGTATTTCCCGAAACAAACTTCTGCACTCCATATTCAGCCAGTGTGACGTATACTTAAATCAGTTCAACATCTCTGCAGGAACGGGTTATTATCACCTATGAGCCTCTCTGGAAAAATGTCCTCAACTTTTCAAAAGAAGCGAAGGATACCTTTGTAACTGCTGATGGCTATTATCAGGCTAAAGACGAAAGCAGTATACAGGACAAATTTACAAATTCTAAAGAAAAGATATACGAATGTTTTGGGCGCCTTCATACAGACTTCACATTCCAGGAGAAGCTGCTTGTGAATGGGGTCGATATGAAAATAAAGCTCACTTGCACGAATCCTGAGCTCTGCTTAAAACTGGGAGCTGAGCAAGAAGAGAGTGCAAAGCCCGTTATGGAAACACACCTTCTGTACGTCGAGGGAAATTAAGTTCGCCAAAACAAATAGAAATTGAAAAAAATTTACTACATGCCACAGTAAAATACCCAATTAACAGAGTACAGATTAAACTATATACGGTTCCCGCAGGGTTGGCATCGAAACAGATAGAAAACATCCCCCTGAGGGCTCTACCTAAAAGGTTATTAAGTGGTATGCAGGACAACGCTTCTGTGAATGGGAAATATAAAAAGAACACCTTTAAATTCGAGAATTACGGCCTTAAAAATATAACTTTATACGGCAATGACATAGCGTTCATGGGGGGGGGGGGCATTGGAAACGGACTATTTTGATTTGGTTTTAATTGTTTCAAAGAATATATAAGGGATAACTGAACATTTCTAATATGGGGCAAATGAATTACACTCTTAATACTGCTTTTAATGGTATGTATACGGTTTCTACGTCAATTAAGATTCATTGGGACATCTAATTAATATCTGTCGTCCTATCCATATATAAAGGTGCCATCATTGTAGTGACGTTACCGGCCAAACATTTCCAACTATTGTACGGGGATATACAGGGTCCGGCAGAAACAATTACCCATTTTAAAAGCGGCGCCATTACTTAACGGTTGAAATGGGGGTGCTGCTGTTTGTGTCCTTGAGTAAAGCAGTCAAAAGCATTGTTAGTAACAATGGAGCGGTGGTCGAGTGAACATCGTGAGTTTGCTGTGGAAGCGTTTTGTAAATCAGGGGATTCTGTTGTAATTAGTCAACGTAAATTTAGACCACTTCAACATTGGCAGAAACGGTAGTGTTCCAAGTCGCAAGACCATCATAATTTCAATTGATAAATTCTGAACAACAGGTTCTGTAACATGTGAAACCTCTTGGTCGGTTACGTACGGTGCGTACTCCAGAAAATGTTGAAAGAATCAGAGCAGCAATCCAGCGAAGTCCTCGAAAATCGGTTACTCGTCATTCAAAAGAACTGAACATATCGGATTGCAGTATACGCCAGATTTTGCAGATGGATTTGAAATTCCACCTCTATAAAATGCAAATGGTGCAACAATTACTTCCTCGTGATGTGGATACACGTCTGCAATTCTGCAATCGATTTCTACAGATGGCGAATGATGATTCAGATTTCGTTAATCATTTAATCATGAGTGACGAGGCCCACTTCCACTTGAATGGGTATGTAAATAAACAAAATTACAGATACTGGGCAGCCGAAAATCCACGTGAACTGCATGAACAACCGCTTCATAGCGAAAAAGTTACGGCTTGGTGTGGGGTGTCTACTTTCGGGATCATCGGTCCCTACTTCTTTGAAGATGGTAATGGTTCAGCTCTCACAGTAACTTCAACCCTGTATGAAAATATGCTGCGAGAATTTGTAAGAGATGACCTTCGCCGAAAACGAGTGAACATTCGATCTGTATGGTTTCATCAGGACGGCAGTACGTCACATACCGCAAGACATTCTATGGCCACTTTAAGAAAAATGTTTTCGAATCGAATCACTTCTCGTTATGGTGACATAAATTGGCCACCACGTTCCCCTGATTTATCTGTGTGCGACTTCTTTTTATGGGTCTTATTAAAGTCCAAGGTCTATGTAAACTGTCCACGGAACTTTAATCAATTGAAGGACAACATTCGTCATGAAATTGAAACAATAACACCAGACACACTACAGAAAGCAATGAAGAGCGTGAGAACGCAAGCAGAGGATTGTGTTCGCAACAGTGGCGGCCATTTAATGGACATAATTTTCAAACACTAATGGGTGTAACATTATTGCTTTGAAGTATACTGTGAAACTGTAATGGCAATAAAGGTCTTCAATTTGTTATGGAATAATTTCATCTTTAAAATGTGTAATTGTTTCTGCCGGACCCTGTATAAACGATAGAAATAACTCTGACGTTATTGATTGATTTTTATATATAAGGAATAACAACATTTCTAATATGGATCAATTGAATTACTCTCTTAATACTGCTTTTAACGATATATATATATATATATATATATATACGGCTGGGAACGTTTATAAACTTTTTTACCATTCTGGAAGTTATACAGCGTGTGTGGTGTGTGTGTGTTTGTGTGTGTGTGTGTGTGTGTAACATCTTTCCAAATAATTAAATAGTACTATCTAGCAACCCCCTCTAAGCATTGAGAAGATCTCTCTCTTACATTTAATAAATAAATAATAAAAAAATAGTGATATCTGGTAACCCCTCCATATATATATAAATAAATAGTGCTATCTGGCAATCCCTCCATATATAAAAAGTTAAATTAAATAGTGCTATCTGGCAACCCCTCCATATGTAAATAAAATAAACAGTGCTCTCTGGCAACCCTATCTAAACCAAAAACCTGCCAGGCAGCTAATACTGGGCCCTTATGCGTCTGGCGGTCCAGGCGAAAACATGGTCTCTCTTCCTCTCTCCTTCTTAGGTTAAGGTTTACTTTCTTAGGTTAGGGTTACCCCTTTGGGGGGTAAGGCCATCCCACCTTCTCCCCAAAAGTTAGAGTTTAGGTCAGGGTCATCCCCTTTGGGGGGAGATCATCCTCCCTCTCCCCCAAAGCTCCCCCCTTCATGCAACTTGGGGGGTTTCCCCAACCCTTTGTTGGATAACCTCCTCCCCATTACCCCCACCCCTTCATGCAACGGGTGGTTTAACCCCCACCCCCTTGTTGCATACCCCCTTTGCAACATTGATCAACATTGCAATTGTGACTTGCACTCTCCCTTTTCGCGCATATACTACTGGGCACTTTTGTAGGTAACATGAAGGAAAAGGGAATGTGTAAGAAAAAGTATTTTACGTGGCCTTTGGTGCGGGAAAGTAAAAAAATTTTGTTAGCCTTCACCTTTACCAGCTTTGAGAGGTTCCATCGCTCCTCGATCCACTAATGTATTCCTATATTGTATTTAAGCTGACACTGTAATTCTTAGCCAATTCGAGATTTCCATTAATCATGTTTTCATTGGAAATTTCTTCTCTCGCCCCATCATTTCTATGAAACATACTAATATTCATTGATTTATTGAACAATGAGAGGGACCATCATTTGGTGTACTAACATCCTTACTTCCATCTCTAAGTTCAGCTATCGTTTTAGTAAGAATTTTATCGTCGTTTCTATCTCTCTCATCACAATTCTTTTCTGATTCTAAACTCACAGTCCAAATGTCATTCGTAAAATACAGGGTGTTTCAGGTCGACCTTAGAAATATGGAAAAGAAACACTTCATATTAGTTACGGAATTACTATGACAAACTTCAAATACCAAATACAAACTACAAATTGGCGAAATTTGTAGTTTGTATTTGGTATTTGAAATTTGTCATAGTAATTCCATAACTAATATGAAGTGTTTCTTTTTCATATTTCTAGGGTTGACCTGAAACACCCTGTATTCATCAAACTGCTTAAAACTTGAGCTTCTACATCGCTTACAGATTCTTCAGCTACACTGTCATACGCATCAGTTGTTACATCATCACTTATAAGTACGGTTTGCACTGCCACATTCAAAGATTCAGGTCTCGATCTGTGCAAATTGGATTCATCTGTTTCAATACCTACAGTACATCTTTCCAACCTTTATATACACTTATCTCACTCTCCTTTATTTTCTGCAACAGATTTTCATTTCTCATTTCAAATCTTTGGATTTGCTTTTTCATCTCCTTAATCTTCCAATCAACAATTCTGCAGGACATTTCCCAGTATTCTATTCACCAAATACTTCACATTCTGAACTTAAATCAACAGTATCATTACATTCTTCCCATCAACAACCTCTCGTAGCTATTCGTGATTCACCAGATTCTCCCTCATTCATATTTTTGTTCTGCAGAAAGGAAGGGCCAAGGGCGAATGCCCGCAAAAAAGCTTCTCCATAGAGGAAGCAGAGAGCCAAAATCAAGGCCCAAGGTTTTGAAATGCCTGGACACTCTGCGTTTGAAGGATTGGTGGTCATAGACAGGGGAAAGATGAATTGTGGAAGATTGTTCCAGAGTTGACCGGTTAAGTAGATGAAACAATTGTATTTTAACTTATATCATTCACACTGAAATATACTTTCAATGCATATCCTTCCAAAAAAAGTTACGTAATTCAACTTTGCACTATCTCTTCCAAACTGTTCGAGAGCATATCACTAATAACCACATCAAATTTCTGAATCTTCTCCTTGTCGTATTTCGAAGGTTTTGCTGTTCTCGACTCAAACTGATTCATTGACTGACATGCATGATCTACGAAATAACTTAACATAACCAATTTTATTCTTTCAACAGGAGGAAACGCGTCCAAATTAATCTTGCTTAGCATATTCTTATACCAGTTACTCTTTATCCACAGACACCCTCAACTTAATTTTCTGTTTGGGATGCACCGTCAGTAGTATATTTTCGCTCAGGTTTTCTCACTTCCTTTTTAACTTTCCTATTCAATTTTTTCCTCTTACTCTTACTCATAACGTTTGTCCAAGAATCATCGCTGTCACTATCATCATGCCTTTCATCCATCTCGTACTGCACTCCTTTTTCGGGTAATTTCTTCTCTCGCTTGTCTAACATCTTTCCAGTATTTTACAATGCAAACCCAATCTCCTCAAACTTATTATCTATTATCTATTATCTATTCTTTATCTATTAAATTCTGAGCATGACTTAACACCTCAGAAAAATTCTTTCCGCCAGCATTTGCATCATGCATTCTTCCATTCTCGTCTACATAATCTTTAGAACATTCTTTACACCTTTAAAAAGCTAACCTTCTAACGTTCACACAAAGACTGAAGCTACCAAGTTATCAAAATCTTAAATAACTGGCTTCGTTAACAGGAAACCCCTGTAAAAAGGTAAATAATGTAAATATGAAGACAAATGAAACAAACTAATTAATACTAGAACTTAAAAATGAATCTAATAAACTTTAAAGACGCACCAACTTTAGTTAGGCGTCAAGTGTTATTTATAGTAGAACTGGATTTTGAGCACAGCTACCACAAAACTTTTTTAAAGGTACCAAAACTGACCAACTTTTAGTACCAGAAAATCATAAAACGTACAAAATAAAAATAAAAATAGAACCCCTACCTTATTTTACTAAAATTTTGCAGTTTCTTCATCTCATTCTTCATTCACACACCATTGACGCCAGTTCTTCTTAGCCATCATCTGATCAAGCAGTTCTTTAGAAGGTTGCCACAGTTTGGTACTACAACCTTCTAGTAAATTCTTAGTCTGTAGTAATCCATTTAAAGTCTTTGTTGTAAGGGAAGATCTATTTTTAGTTTTTATGTTATTTACTAGAGAGAATATTCTTTCAGCTGCAGCTGAGGAATGTGGCAAAGACATCAAATTCATCATTAGTTTTGATATATTTTCAAAACGGAGTCGATCTCCACACTTTTCATTCGAAACAGCATACCAGTATTTTTCAGGTTCTAATAGATTTTCATAACCTAACATTTCATTTAGAGTCAGTTCTCTCCATTCCTCCAAGTAAACTGGGAGCTCAGAGCATATTACACTAGGCAACAAATTTCAACTTTTTTTTTGTTACAGACACGTGAACTACTGATTCCTACTAAAGCGCTGATGCTGATTTCAGATCTGATATCAAAATTTCTCTATCACGTCCAGATTTTGTGTAACCGAAAACCCCTATTTTTCATTTTTTTTTTTCTCACCCGCTTCTATTACGAAAGCCGTCTAAGCTACTTTTCCGTGCCACGTTTTATGTTAAGCAAACTTAAATAATTAGTGAACAGGGATGTCTTTCTTCCTCTATTCTGGCTTAAGACAGACAGCGGAATTCCGCTGGCGGAGTTACCACCCCTGCGCCCAACCATCCACCCAAAGCGCGTTAGTATTTTGTTGTTACTACTGAAAGGCAAATTCCTGTTCTTAAGTGAAACTTTGGTGTGTCCTCTTCCTTTGTCGTTGTAGGATGACGAGCTCTCCTTCTGCAGGAACCAACAATAATCTCCCATCATATTTGGGTTGAAATTACCTTGGTATCTGTTTTCCATAACTGAGATCTGTTGGTGGAAGCGCTCACCATGCTCGTCACTTACAGCCCCAAGGTTGGCCGGGAAGAAGTCAAGATGAGAATGTAAAAAATGAATTTTCAAAGACATTCTGCATCCCATTATTTCATAAGATTTAAGCATGTTTTCTACGAGTTTACGGTGGTTTTCAGCTTTGTGGTTTCCAAGAAAATTTTTGACAACTTCAACGAAAGATGTCCATGCTCCTAGTTCATTCTCATTTAGGTTAGATGGAAACGATGAGTCGTGGATGACACTGCGGATCTGTGGTCCAGTGAAAACTCCAGCTTCTAGCTTAGCATCTGTCAATATTCCTTTGAATTTATCCTTTAAATATTGGAAACCACTACCTTGATGATCCATACCCTTCACGAAATTTTTCATAAGGCCAAGTTTAATGTGAAGTGGTGGAAGATGTACTTTCTGAGGGTCAATAAGTGCTGGGTGTTTCACATTGTATTTACCAACATGTTCAGTTCTAGATGGCCAATCATGTTTTTTGTAGTGGTTCTTGTCATCTCTGCTGTTCCATAGACACAAAAAGCACATATGCTTTGTGTAGCCCAACTGTAACCCAAGAAGTAATGATACAACTTTAAGGTCGCCACAAATATTCTATGTGTGGTCCTTATATTTGATGAGTCTTAGCAGCAGTTTCATCGATTCATAAGTCTCATTAAGGCCAGTGGCATGTGCTACAGGTATTGAAGGTTTTTCATTGCCGTTGTGCAGTAATACAGCTTTAAGGCTAGCTTTACTAGAGTCAATGAACAGTCTCCATTCTTTTGGATCATAGCGACAGCCAATCCCTTGCATCAGACCACTGATATCGTGGCAGAAACAAACGTTTTCTTCCTGTAAGTAAAATGATGAAAACTGCAAATGGCGATGGCGGAAATGGGAAACTTTGGTGTTTGGTTGGAGAAGATTAAATTCTTGAAGTCTTGAACGAAGCAACTCTGCCTTTTCTTTTGGTAATTCCAAATCGCGCACTAAGTCATTTAACTCCACTTGACTTAACAAATGTGGGGAAATATTTGCATCTGGAACATATATGCCATCTTTCCCTGTTTCTATATCACTAGCAGAATCTTCAGATGAACTGCTGTCTGTTATCGTTGCTGGTGGAACTGGTGGTGGATTTGTTTCATCATGTGGTACTGGTTTCATTGCTGATTCGCAGTTTGGGTACGTGATCTTTGATTTGTTTTTCTTTGTGAAACCAGCAATCTTTGTCAAACAAAAATAACAATCATTGAAGTGATTTTTCGGCTCACGCCAAACCATGGGGACTGAGAACGGCATAGCTTTTCTTTTACCATTCATCCAAGCTATTAACATTGCCTTGCACTGTGCACAGCAAATATGTGGTGCCCAGTCCCTCTGTTGGTCTCCTAACTTACAGTCAAAATAACACTTGTAGGCAAGTTTAATCTTTGTTGTTATGTTTCTACGTTGTGGCTTAGGTGTATATTGTCCACAGACAAAGCAGAAGTTGTCTGGGTGATTTACACAAGCACGTCTATTTGATGCCATTTTGAATTACCATACAATATCTGAAAAAACGTAGAAAGTAATTATTACGATGTGCAAAATAAAAAGAAATACACACCGTAGTACAAAACAAATGCTATAAAACACACAAGTCACCACAACCTGTCACTTGCTCATCAGCAGAGAGCTTCAACAACCATTCTGCTTGACTGTCACGTAGCGACTGACCGTTGTTTCCGTGCCCGTTACTATGCTCTTGACTCAGTGTTGCCAACTCGGGATAAATTTTATTTATCAAAATTGTTCGAATTTGTATATAGTTGGCAAAAAAATTGCTTTAACCTTGAAAAGCAAGTTTCATATTACTGGCATTAAGCCGATTAAAACGAAAATCTGGACGTGGTAGAAAATTTTACTAAAAGTGATTTGCATTTTACACAAAATCTAGACGTGATAGAAAAATCTAATTATAGATTTGAAATCAGCATACCAAAATTAGCTAGGAGCACCTATTTGGTCTTCTGTAACAAAATCTTTGTTGCCTAGTGTTATTGAAGCAAATAAATGCATAGACTGGCATACACAGCCCTGAACAAAAAGAATAGGGATTTTCTTTTTCAGTAGTGCTTGAACACCCCTTTTTCTCCTATCATTACACTTGCATTATCACTTGCAAACCCAATCAGATTTTCAATTGGAATATTATTTTCATCAAAAAAATGTATTATCAAGCTGTAGATACCCTGTGCTGTGCTATCCTTTACTTCTAATAAAGTTAAAAGTTTATCACACGTTTTCTGACACTGTAACCGAGCTAACAGGACAAGGTGTTTAAGAGTTGAAATGTCAGTGGATTCATCGATGATTAAAAAGAATTTAGTCGTCTTTAACTGTGATATGAGATTCAAAAACTATGTTTTGCCCATAACGTTTCGAAAAGTACTTGTTGACATTTAATTTCTTTGGCAATCTTTGAATCTGGACATGCATTTGCAAGAAGGCCTGGTAAATTGTCCATTAAAGAAACTGAAAGATTATGCTCGGCAATAAAAGCACATAGTTTTAATTCTGCTGATGCAACTTGTTTCTCAAATAAATGAGACGTAGAGGGTTGCAAATAATTTGTAACTTTTTTATATTGCTTCTTAAATTAATATTTTTCAAATGTTTTTCTGTTTTACTATGTCTTTCAAGAAGTGTAACACTACCTGCCAATTGACAGTTGCATACAATGCAAAATGCTTTTTCTTTATTTTCTTTGTATCTACTTACCCAAGACTTGACTCTTTCGTCATGTAACCACTTTTCTTGAAATTTATGATCGTATGGAGGATAACGTGATTTTTTACGTGGTGTTTCTTTATCAGAATTACCATCTGATTCATATTTATCGTCAATACTTTGTTCAGTCATTATAAAAGGGTTATCAGAAAACAAAAATTAAAGCAAAAGTTGTAATAATGTAATTTTCACGGAAACGCATAAGCACAAATCCATACAGCAAAATAATTACCTCAAAACTGATTGACGAATGACGAACAGGGATGCCAGAAATTTTTGTTTGTAAACTTATATTTTAGTTTAATAAAAATATCTTTAGCTTCTTAACTCACTATAACTTTAAATAGAGTAAAATTAAGTTGAAATTTATTTAACATATTTAAATGTATTTATGAGTTCTCAAATTAAATCCAAAAAATTATGTTTGGCATTAGGCTCTACATTACCTGCTGTTTAAAAATTCAAGTCGAAAGAAGTCTGGCATTCGAGCGTTTACATGTTTTAAACATGGTAAGCGTAATGTCCCCGCCAAGGCTGCAGAGTAAGGATAAAATCATGTACATTGAATCATGAGTTTTCCTATTAAGACTTTTAATAGATTTGGAATTTACATATCAAATTACATATTATTTTTTCTCCGAAATGGAGTTCAAAAGTCGGTCAAATAATACCAGAATTAACCAGATTTTATCAAAGTCGTGCCAACGTACTTGTAAGTCAATAAAGGTACCAAATCTGGTATGTTAGTACCAAATGTGGCAGCCCTGGACTTTTGAGTCCTGCCTCCTTGTTGTTCAAGAGTCTCCCGAATCACTTGGAACTTGTAAATCTTATTGTTTGGTGTTCACAAACTATACGTACTGTCCGTCAATTACGTTTACTTGATTTTCCTGTTTTCATAGTCATTTAGATTTATTAGGTTTATTTTTAGGTGTATTATTTCCTCGTTTATTTATTTAGGTTTGGCATGCAGTTAGAGAGTTCAGAAGAGCAATGTCAGTTATGATGCGATACGAAAGAGAGAGTGAAGCAACATTGCGATGAAGAGAGAAAGAGTGAAGACAATCAGTAAGAGGCGGGGAATTGATGAGACGAAAAGACTTTGATTCCACCCGGTTAAGTACGGCTGTGTGGGTTGAACCACCCGACACATGAGAAGCATACTCCATACAGGGGAGAACAAGACCCCTGTACAGAGACAGCAACTGAGTGGGGGGGAAGAAACCACGGAGGCGGTACAGCACACCTAACCTTTAGAAGCTGTTTCAGAAAGAGAGTATATGTGATCTTTCCAGGAAAGATCACGAAAAAAGAAAACACAAAGAATGTTAAGAAAAGAGGAAGGATTGAGTTGTGTGTTGTTGAAGGTACGGGGATAGTCGTGTGGAAGATTGTGAGGAGTAGATAGAGGGAGGAACTGAGTTTTTGAGGTATTTAAAGCCATAAGGTTTTCTCTACCCCAATCAAATATAGCAGAAAGATCAGAGGTCAGGTGCTTCACAGCCGTATTACGCGAATCATGGAGTGACTGTTGAGAGGAACGCTTTGGGAAGTGGGTGGAGAAGTGAAGAGTGGAATCATCGGCATAGGAGTGAATAGGAGAGGAAGTGCGAATTAAAAGATCATTAATAAATAAAAGGAAAAGAGTGGGTGACAGGACAGAACCCTGTGGAACGCCACTGTTAATAGCTTTAGGAGAAGAACAGTGGCCATTTACAACTGCAGCTACAGATCGGCCACAAAGGAAATTAGAGATGAAAGCACAGATAGAAGGATAGAAACCGAAGGAGGGCAGTTTAGAAATTAAAATTTGTGCCAGACTTTATCAGAAGCTTTTGATATATCTAGCGCAGTAGCAAAAGTTTCACTGAAATCCCGAAAGGAGGATGACCAAGAGTCAGAGAGATATGCAAGAAGATCGCCAGTAGAGCGTCTCTTGCGGAACCCATACTGACGATCTGAAAGAAGATTGTGAGAAGTGAGTTGTTTAAGAATCTTTCTATTAAGGATAGATTCAAAAAATTTGGAAAGGCAAGAAATCAAAGCAATTGGACGATAGTTGGAGGGTTGAGAGTGGTCACCCTTCTTTGGGACAGGTTGAATGGAAGCGAACTTCCAGCAGGAAGGAAAAGTACCAGATGAGAGACAAAGACGAAAGAGTTTGCCTAGGCAGGGTGTGAGCCAAAAGCATAGTTCTTAAGAACAACATGAGGAACACCATCAGGATCATGCGTCTTCCTAGAGTTGAGCCCAGATAGGGCACAAAAAACATCTTGAGAAGAGATTCTCATTTCAGACATAATAAAGTCAGAGGGGGGAGGAGATGGAGGAACAGTACCGGAATCGTCCAGGGTTGAATTGCAAGCGAAAGTTTGAGCGAATAGTTCAACTTTGTCAGAAGAGACGGCAACTGTTCCGTAAGAATGGAAAAGAGGAGGGAAAGAAGAGGAAGTAAAGCTGTTGAAGAGATTCTTAGCTAGATGCCAGAAAGAGCGAGACGAATTAGAATTGGATAGATTTTCACATTTTTGTCGGATGAAGGAATTTTTGGCGAGTCGAAGAACAGATTTTGCATGATTCCTGCCAGAAATATAAGCTGAGTGAGAGTCAGGAGTTCGATGGCGACGGTACCTTCTGGAAGCCTTCTCTCTGTTGCGGATAACATTAGAACAAGTAATGTTAAACCAAGGTTTTTTTGCATTAGTAGTAGGAATAGAATATGTAATGTTCGCCTCTATACCCCAGAGAATCATCTCTGTGATGCGCTCAGCACACCCAGAAAGACCCCAGCCACAGAATCAGTAATCATTCCATGGGAAATCAGAGAAGTATTGCCTAAGGGCCTCCCAATCAGCGGCGCCGAAGTGTCAAATGCGCCTCCTCTTGAGAGGATTTAAAAGCCGAATTGGAGAGATAGGACAGGAAACAGATATAAGATTGTGATCGGAGGAGCCCTACGGAGAGAAAAGTTTCACAGAGTAAGAAGGATGAGAGGTAAGAAATAAATCCAGAATGTTGGGCCTATCTCCAAGGTGATCGGGGATGCGAGTAGGGTGCTGTACAATCTGCTCTAGGTCATTTAGGATAGAAAAGTTGTAAGCCAATTCACCATGGAGGTCAGTGAAATGGGAAGAAAAACAAAGGTGGTGGTGAACATTGAAACCCCCTAAAACGAAGATTTCAGCAAAGGGAGAGTGGGAAAGAATATATTCCACTTTGGAAGTGAGGTAGTCAAAGAATTTTGGATAGTTAGTAGAATTAGGAGAAAGGTAAACAGCGCAGATTTATTTAATTTGAGATTGGCATGTCAGCCGTGGCCAGAGTGTATAGAATTCGGAAGATTCGGGTTCGGAAATACGATAACAAGTTACATCATTGCGTACATATACGCAACATCCACGTTTGAAGTGAAATTGAGTATAGAGAAAGTAAAAGGGTACAAAAAAGGGGTTGTTGTCATTCGTCCCAGACACCTGAATTTCAGTGAGGAAAAGAAGATGAGGGTTAGAGGAGGAGAGGTGGTGTTCAACAGATTGAAAATTTGAGAAATGGCTACGAATGTTTCAGAAGTTTAAGAAAAGTGAATCAGGCAGAGGTCCAGATCATCTCGAATGGGCGGTAGCAGATCCAGCCCCGCTGCCCGGGTCTGCATTCCCGGTATTGGCAGGGGGGGGGGAACCAGAAGTGGGGACACTTATGGTCCCTTCCCCAGCGGACTCCGAGGCTGTTGAAGTTGATGCCATTTTTTTTTTAATTTTGAAAAGATTATGTAGTGTGTAAGATGCATGTGTATGTAGTGAGGAATAGGTTGAGAAGTGTGTTTGAGAGCATGCTGGACTGCTCACAGAGTGGCTGAGACATGGAAAAAGATCAGCTAAGGAGGAGATGACAGGAGGAACAGGAGTTCCAGCACTCCCTTTCTTCTGTCTAGCGCCCCCCTCCCCCGGAGTAATGCACTGGTCGATTGGTGTCTACAATCTCCTCCTTGAGCAATATATATATTCAGCAATATACCTCGTCAGGAAATGAAGGGAAAAAAGGCAAGATGACCGAAATATATGCCTATGTACATTAAAACAGAAAAAGTGAAAAGAGCACTGAATAAAAGGCAAAAGATTTTAAAAAGATAGTGTCAATTTTATACATTCTCTTATTGTTATTGAAATTATTTTTAAAATGGATGAATGCACATTCAAAAATATTCCTCTCAAAAAATATTCCTCTTTAAGTTAATAATACGATTACATCTTGCCAAAAAAGAATAGCGCGGATAATGCGGTTGGCTGTGTGTATTCGATTGGATGCTCACAATGTAACCCAGTTTATATAGGTCAAACGGAAAAAAACTTTAGATATAAGGGTAAAACAGCATAAATATACGTGTAGAACAGCAAATAATTTTAATGCACTGCTTAATCATATATATGGATATAATCATAGTATTAAGTGGGAGAGTTCTAAAGCCCTCTTTAAAAACACAGATATAATTGAAAAGAATATTCTAGAATGCATTCATCCATTATAAAAATAATTTCAATAACAGTGCGGGAATGTATAAAATTGACAATATCCTGTTAAAATGTCTTTTGCTTTTAATCAGTGCTTGTTAGCCATGTGCTAATCTTTTTTTATTTTTTGTTATCATGTACATAGGTATATATTTTGGTCATCTTGCCTTTTTCCCTTCATTCCCTGACGAGGTGTGTTGTTCAATACACGAAAGCCCTTGAAATAATTTTCTTTTCTTTGGATTTGCATCATATATATATATATATATATATATATATATATATATATATATATATTACAAAAGTTACAGGCTACCAAAGACCCGAACATTCACTCTAGGGTAGCCACAAGAGGTAAGGAAGTGAACAGTTATAGAAAATTCCAAGTACAACTCTCACATTATGCAAACCCTGATTCAGAGTTAACAGATTGGGCTAAAAGTCACAAATTGAGGTAATTTTAAAACCCTCTCGCTATTAATAGTTCACTTTAGGTTATCTGCTACCTTTTGGGCTAATTTAAAACATCAGTGGGCTAAGTGTACGGGTTATTTTTCTAAAATATATTGTAGTGTCCACTTCATTTTTTTATTCGTTATTTACTTTACTTTATTACTTTCCTTACTCCGCCGTACTTTATAAACGCGGGTAGACCGCTTGAGCGGGTGAACGCCATTAAAATTTCGAACACAGCAAAGGGAGCGGGGATAATTACACACTATTATTTTCTATTTACTGACTTTTTTTTATGCCGAAACAATTGAACAAACGGGAGAACACGAGTGCGGACTATCATTAACATTTGATCGAGAAGAGAGACAATTAACTATTCTAAATTCACACTAACATTTTAATAACAAACACCTATCGAAGATGCTTCCCCGAAGATTGAATTGCCAAAATTGGGCATTTCACTTTGTCTCGGCCCATAGCAGGTGTTGCCAATTAGTATTTTATATTTTTTAATTTCAAACAAAACATTATTAATTTCTTATTTGCGTACAAACCATAACTAAATTTCTTATTAAACATTATTATCTTATTATTAAACAAAACCAATACACGACAAAATACAAAACCTCAAAACACACATTTACTTTATTAGTTTTATTGAACAATAAAAAATAATAATCTCGCACAAAATCTATATACTTTTTTATTTTCACAAATAACTTCATACAATAGTGAGGAAAACAAGGGATACAGGGGGTGGGGGACTGGGAGGGGTCGGTGTGTTACTGAAACTTTCAATGGTTCTCCATTAGTAAGTATCCTAAATTTGGTGCACATTATGCAAGCCGTTTAGGCGTGTATGAACGAACAATCATCATCACGATCCCTCATATACAGTATATATATATATATATATATATATATATATATAATATATATTATATATATATATAATAATTATATATATATTATATATATATAATGAAAATAACCAAGAAGGAAAATTTCGTGTTTTAATTTTCCTTCGTGGTTATTTTCAGCAAATATTTTCACACACACACACACACACACACATATATATATATATATAATATATATATATATATATATATATAGTTTGTGTATATACATACACAGTGTATTACTGAGAATTTCATACTTGTAGGAAACTTTCTGGAAATTCTTCCCACAAAGAATATTGCATCACGTTATTGCAATACATCATCGTATTACATCATTTTCATTAATGTAAGAATACTGTAAATTAAATTATAATATATTTTCATGATTAACATACTTTAATTTCATGAATTTGCCTGAGTTAGACGGATACTTAAACACCAGAAACAAATTATTGTATTTTACGCGTCATATTAGGCTACTTTTTTCCAACTGATGCTACTTTTTACAAGTAATCTTGCTACTTTTCATCATATATATGTGACAACCCTACCCAGAAACAATACTTTTCATACCATGCATATACATTACCTTGTGAACCTAGACACGAAAATTTGAGGTGGTAAGTAGAAGACAGAAAAGGATAGTGCGTAACACTAAACTGCATACGGTAATGTAATCTATACCATGCGGTTTTTTTTGTAAGGATTTTTTTTAAATTTATTAACCCTGAAATGCATAGCTGGGCCCAATTGGAGCCCGCTATGAATGATGATTTGATTTGCCTATGCCATCTAGGGTTAAGTAGGAGAAGCATCGTTTCATCGAAGTATCATTTATTCGTCTCCCCGCGTTTGTTCGCTCACTACTCACTATGGATCAGAACTCGATGTGTAAAAAATATTTATCTTATCAATTCAAAACAAAAAATAAATAAATATTCAGAAAAGAATACAAGAGACAGAGTTTTATAATATTTTTCAACATTTTTCTGTACAGTTTAGATATTTTATGTGATAGTATTCTTATCTGAATATGCCATTGGAAGCATAGAAGTTTTTTAGGCAAATTTAATGGGATTCAGTTTATTTATTGCATAAGAGAAATGAAAAGGGCAAGTGGAAGTAGTAGTATTAGCAAAATAATAATAATAATAATAATAATAATAATAATAATAACAGTAATAACTAGTGGTGTACCGATTAATCGGCATCAGTACCGGCAGAATCGGCCATTTTTGGGGCATCGGCATCGGTCAAATTTATTCGATTCCCTTACCGATTTTTTTAAATTTTAAAATTTTAATTACAAAAAGAAATCTATATTTGTAGAAAATTGAACAGACAAAAAAACCCACTATTTATGATAATTTATACTCATTTCAAAGCAGGCCTTTTTTTAACATACAGGGTGGCGCAAAAGTCAGGAACTAAGGCACATTTTAATAATTTGTGTTTTAATATGTTTTTTTTTTCAGATTTGTTGTTGAACCTATGGCACAGAAATTGACAATAGATGAACGGGTGGAGATAGTTTGAATGTGTGCAAGGCATGGTAACACACATCAATCAGTTGCTACTACTTTTAATGACAAACACCCTGAGAGGCCGCCAGTTGTTCAGGTATCAGTTGGAAAACTGTTCACTCGCTTCAAAGAAACGAGACGTGTTCATGATCGGCCACGTAGTGGCCGGCCAAAAAGTTCAACCGATGCAGCAACATCACTAACGGTACTGAATCACCTCGAAAACAGCCCACGGAAGTCCTTAAGAATGTTACCCCAGGAAACGGGTGTCTCTAGAAGGTCCATTCAACGAATTCTTACAACAAATCGTTTCTACCCCTACAAAGTATAACTCGTTCAGGAACTGCACGGTGACGACACAGATCGTCGTGTAGAGTTCTGCCAGTGGTTTCTACAACATCGACAGCTTCAACGAAGGATCATGTTCAGCGACGAAGCGATATTTCACCTCAGCGGTCGTGTCAATATGCATAATGCACGTTATTGGGTCACTGAAAACCCCCACTGGATGGAGGAAGGACATGCGCAATTCGATCCACGAATTATGGTGTGGGCTGCGCTCTCGGGGGATCGGTTAATTGGTCCGTACTTTTCCGACGGCAATGTAACAGGTGAAACATATCTGCATATGCTGCAAACATTTCTAATGCCCATACTGGACGACATTCCATTGGCAGAACGGGCGAAGATGTGGTTTCAGCAGAATGGTGCACCACCACATTTCGCAATGTGGTCCGGAGCTCTTTAGATGAAACATTCCAAAGCAAGTGGATCGAATGGCCACCTAGGTCTCATGACCTCACGCCTCTTGACTTTTTCTAGTGGGCCATCTCAAGTCAGTAGTCTATGCTGATGGACCCAGAACCATACGTTCTCTAAAGGATAAAATCACATCTGAGTGTGCCAAAATCAGTACCAATGTGTTAAGGAATGTTCAAACATCATGCATTCAACGCGTTAGAAAGTGTCTCCAAGTGGAAGGCCACCAATTCGAACATTTATTATAATTTAATAAAATGTGTCTACGGTTCCTGACTTTTGCGCCATCCTGTATATAGTGGTGGGCCATTTGGCCCACTTTTCCTTGGTTTTGGCCCACTAGTGGTATTCTATTGGCCCATTAGTCACTAACAACAGGAGAAGTATCTAGGGAAGAAGCGAGAGCTGAACTTTGAGAAAACAAGACTGCTGACATTGTAAGAGTTGCACGGGTTGATCCAGTGGGGGGCTGAAGAGACTCGAGCACCCCTATTGAAACTCATCTTCAGGAAAAAAGCCTTTCCTTTTATCCTTTCAGATTTGCGCGGTAACGACTGACTTCGACTTATTCATTATTCGAGAAAATTCATGAAGCGGTCGGTCACCGAAGAAAGGTCATGCCGCTTCTAGTTTATAAAAAACTTATATATATTAGTACCAATTCTAGTCCTTTATTGAGCTCCTTTAAGTAATCACAGACAGACATTTTACATATATAAATTAATTAGCTACCAGACTGGCAATACACCCTACAATACACAAGATGCCAAAGTGCCAAGCAATATGCAATTTTTAGCGTGAAAATTATTGGCAGTGTTTCAAAGAAAATGGAAGACAACAAATTCATCAGTTGTGGAATTCTGACAAAGGAGTTGGAATTGAAAACATTATTCCTTGGTGTGCATGTTCCAAATGCATGTAGCGCTGTATTTAATACGTTAGATATTGACACATCACGACCAGCTAAAACAACAACTGATGGAGAAAGTGCCAACAATGGAAAAAATGGTGGACTGGCGATTATTATCAGATCACTTTGAAAGAAATTTACTGTCTTTCTGGTGCTGTGCACATCGATCAGATTCAGCAATAGAGCAACTCATTTCAAGTGTTCCTGAGTTGAATGTATGGAAAGCCAATTTTATCAGTGTTGCAACATACTTCAGAGCATCAAAGAACCGACTCAAGAAACGTATGGACATTTCTCCAGCGGCTAAAAAATTTCCCCGCTATCATGAAGTACGCTTCGCGCAACATTTGTGTCAGCTCATTGATGGAGTTTTTCTTTTGATACACTTTTCTTTTTCCCTGTGGGTTTGCATCATTCATTCATTTCACGTGTTTAATTTTGAAATTCATCCCTTATATATATATATTAGGGTGCATCACTCTATATACTGTAGGGTTAAAATTCAACTTCGATGAATTCTTTTGTGCAATCCGCCAATTACACCCACCTAATGGAAAAACACTACTGGTGAAGTTTCATTCGATTCGAATCATGTTTAGGGGTCGCGCAATGAATCTGAAGTTTCACATAAGGGAGAAAGCAAACCATAGCTGGAAAAATGAAAGTCTGAACATATATTTGGACAGCCACAGTTGAGAAAAACTGAAATACAGCTTAAAGACGATCATATTCTCATTGAACAAGTTACTCATCATAAGTTCATAACAGTTGTTCACGCCAAGCGGTTTCTCTTGTTGCTGTTTTCGGGTAAAGCCGACGGTGATCCTCAACGACCTGAAGTATGCAGTGAATCTGGTTCTCTTTCATCCTTCTTCCCGAAGCAGTGAATTCCTGGATGAGGGCGACGCATCGCTCAGCCGTATCGTTGGTGACTACAAGGCTCTCCGCACGCCCCTTTCCAGCTTTGTAGGTGTCCAACTCTGGCCAGTGCGCTGGGTCGGTTGTCAGGAATCGGGGTCGATTTCCAGGTTATCGATCTTCTTGGTCGTGGTGGTGAAAAAAGCAGGAAAGTCTTTTCCAGCTGCCTCTACAGGAGTGAGGAGAGTGCGAGGTGATGGTTCATTTGAACCCTGAACCCTACTCATATTGGTGACCATTTTCCTCTTGTCATCCAGGGCGATCTCCTCGTCGAAGAGGGCCAGGCCAACCATGGCTTCAGACAAGTACCAGAGGTGTCGGCCGAAGGACTTCATGGCTGCGTTCCTGATGACCGGATTCTCGTGTTGTGGAAGTGTTTTGAAGGGGGTGAGATCCATACGAGGGGCAACAGATGGTCTCGTGGCCGTTAACCATGTTCGAATGTAGTACTGGACGACGAACAAGCAGAGGTGGCCGAGGTTGACCCAGAAGATCTCCGTCCTGCTCGGTCCTCGGGAGGTGGATGGTCGCTGGGTCATGGCTTGAGCGAACTGATACCTGAAGATCCATATCTTCACGGCATAAATCGCCTTCGCCATCCACCTGGCCCGATGGAGTGCGCCTGGAGCCATGAAAGTGACAGAGAAACGACCATAAGACACATCTCCAGGAAAATCACTGCCAACTCCAGCAGTTCCTTATAGTCGTCTCGGGGTTGCTGGGCGCGGAGTTGTTCTTGTGCGAACTTGAGGATGTCTTCTCGCCATGGCTCAACTGTCGATGCCATGGTCTCATCGTGGAGTGCAGTTTGGAATTCTTGTTGTCGAACTTTCGGTCAGAACTCTCCGAAGTTCAGGAAGAGGGAAATGTCCGGACTCTTTGACTGTTCCATAACCAAAGCAGAGAACACGGCCTCCAACAAAATCTTGAAAACGTGATGACGACAGGCCAGGTAGAGGAGATCCCGTTCCAGCATTTTCTCAGTCTGCAGACACACACCTCCTTTGGTCCCCTTATTCACTGCCGTGGTGTCGAAACAGAGGGACTTGATGCGATCCTTGAGGTTCCATTTGTCCAGGACCTCACCAGTGACCGTTACTGTTTGTTCAACCTTCCCATCAGTGAGCTTGGGGACCGCCAGGAGTTTCTCCATTCCCTCACCGGAGGCCAGAATGGGCAAGCGGTCGATTCTTTCCCGACCAGATAAGTCGGACATCAGCTTCCCGTCCCAGTGGAGAATGAAGGGAACAGTGGGGTAAAAGCTAAGCCTCAGTTCCGCGGCCAAAGCTATGCGATGAGCAATGCGTTTCCTTCGGATGGTGCTTGGGCTGATGGCCAGCTGCTCCACATCGTGACCAAGATAGGATGGAAAAGGGACCAGGACATGAGCTGTTTTCCGATCGCTGAGTTGGGTCCGGTCGAGAGCTGAAGCCACCTGACCGCTGATGAGGAAGACCTCGTGGCCGCTTTGGAGGACAGCAAGGTCCTCGGCCTCTGGTAGGCGAGGGCATTAGCGAGTCTCCACTGTCTGACACGGAAGTGGAAGAAGACGACTCAAGTTCCATCTTGGCACTCTGAGCAGCTTGGTCTTCCAGAGATCTCTTCTGCCATCGTTCATGCTGAGCTATCTGCTCCTTCTTTCCTGTCTCCTTCTTCTCCCAGGAATTATCGACTCCGACCATGCTTCCTGGTTGCCCAGACCGACGCTGAGCGATAAGGAAATCCTTATCCTCTTTAATCTTTATGAGACTGAGTGCGTCGCATTGGGCGCCGTCGAAGAGTTCCTTCAAACTCTTCTGAACTCCTCCCTATCTTCGACTGCCTTTCCAAAAGTTCTTGACGAGCTCTTCTTCAAGCTCATGTGCTCCGCATAGAGCTTCGTGACCCGCTGGAAGATGGGAGAAGTCAATTATTGGGATCTAAGCTTTGTCCCAGACTTCTGCCACCTGTTGCGCCGTTAGCTTCACACATTGCTTCAAAGAGGCTTCATGTCTGTGATGGTGAAAGAGGACTCGCAACACTTCACTACGACTGGGTAACTTCGCTCCCGAAAACCCTGGCCTCGGCTTACCCACCAGCCAGATGGCTGAGGAAGATCGAATTGTAGCCATTCAAAAAGAATCCTTGAGGAAAGAGAAGAAACGGGTGAGACCATTTTGCATCAGCAAGGTGTGGAAGCATTCAAGAACATGAAAAAACACCAAAGCTATCATAAGACACACATACGAGAATAGGTCCGGCCCCAGGAGCCGATCGGCACTCTGACCATGCCACGCAGCAGGCCGTCGATTGCCAATCTGGAAAACCGTAGACAGCCCGCTGCACAGAGATTTGAGGAAGTTTGGCCACCAGCGCGTTGATGTTTTGGTTTGACATCGCCTCTTCTTCGCGTTGACGTGTCCCGTCAGCTGCTAACACTTTTTTCACGTTGTTCTAGTTAATTGTTCAGAGGTTTTTATAAACAAATCTCAGTTTTCTGCTCAAAACGGCTTTCTAATTTTAAAATTGATTATTCAAGGAAGGAAGATGTTGACTTCTATTTTGCGGCAACAGTTGATGATATTTATGTTACTTTATTGATTAATGAAAATGATTAGGCTCTTCAAGTTCTAAAAGATTTCTTTCGTAATAATTAATAAATACGAAACACAAAACGTATCTGCAAACAGGATAATGATGCTTAGACTACTCCAACGCACTTCGTATCATTACAAGATGCACTCAAACAACACCAATAGAACACCTGCACACAGAAACAAAAATACTGACAGTTAGGGAACATTTAGACATGAGGGGAACACAATTCATGGCAGCAGCGACAACTAACCCACAACACCCTTGCCACTACATGTATAATCATGCACCGACACCTCACACCATTAAGGTAACACCAGAGAGACATTATAACCAAATACTCCATTCCATACCAGCCCCACAGACATCACACAGTACAGAAAACACATATACACACACCTAACCCACAAAGCACTGACACGACTCGGTCCGAGTGCGGTCCTAAGTGCGAAGCCGCTACCCATTAACAGGTCAGAGATCAGCCTAAGCAGATCGGATCGAGTTAACTTAACACGACTCCGATGTGGACATCACCCCAACTTACGGACATATAAACACAGACTAGACAACTCCACAGACGACACCTGCCACCTGTGCCAGGACACACCACAAACAATTGAACACATTATGACAGACTGTACCGCTCTAGCACAAAAACGAACACAACTCGACATCACTAGTGCGCTGAACCTCTTGTCCACTGCGGAGCGGGCGATCGGTTACCTGCGTGCCGCCGGTTTGCTCGATCAGAGTGGGCTGATCGGCTAAACAACAACAACAACAACAACAACAACAACAACACACACGAGAGACTCTTGTGCTTGGATTTACGGAAAGGGGCTCTCGTATAAGGTAACCGCGCCATGCAAAATTTGAAGTGCCATGCGCGACCCCTAAACAGTCTTCGAGCGACCTGCAATTTTCACTACGACGTTTTCACGTTGCACGAAGATGATCAAAAAAGTGTGTGTATATATATATGTATATATAGTGTATATATGTGTATATATATATATATAAAAGGATAAATTATGAAATTAAAAGTGCTTAATGAAAGGAGCATATTTTAAATAGTTAATTATAAAATAGTAAATTCATTTCTATAGGAATAATGGCAGTAATGAACTTATACATCAGTAGGAGCTAATGAAGTGCTTTTTTAGTGATTTGCGAAATACTCGTATGTGATTAATGAAGCCAACCTTATATGGATGGGAATTGCATTTCATACATCTGCTCCTTTGAAAGAGTGCATTTCCTGCAGGGCTGCAGTTCCCATTGTATTGTTTGGTTTGTGTATAAAATCACTGGGCAGTGGTGATTAGATGTTGATTTTTATTGATAAATAATTCTTAAACATGTTAATCATACTATGATATCTACAACCTGCGGAGGAAGACTATTCCAGAAATGAACGATATTATAAGAAAAGAAGTTTTGCATTATCACACTATTAAACCTTCTACCCTTAACCCTTAAACCCTAGCTGGGGAACTAATGTACCCAGTACCTCGTGTATTGCTCGAGTAACTTTTATAATGAGTAGGGATTAAGGGTTAAATTAAAATTCATTATTCCTGGTTACGCTCTCAGTGTCTAATTTAAAAAGGTGCTTGAAATTTACATTATCAAATCTACTTCAGGTTAATATTTGGCTGGACACAGGGCCTAACGAGAAATGAGAGGTTGTGTTTCACTAGCACTATTTTTCATGCTCTTTACGATGGTACTAATAATTTTTTGTGAAAATGCAAGATTATAAAAAAATTACAAGTTACATTTTTATAGTGAATATTTCCTGTTTTGGCTACAATGTACTTTTTTATAAAATATTTTTCCTGATTGGGCTATTTTTTCGCTACTCTTGGTTGGTTTCTGTTCTGTCTATTTTTTTTTTCTAATTGGATTCAGTTTGGTCGTGTTTGTCATGAATTATGACGTGCTGTTCGTGTGGTTTCTGACTTTGAGAACTTGATTCGTCATGTGCCCTAGATGAAGAGAAAGCATTGGATGTTTTTATCAATTACGGCGTTATTCTCTCATCCTTAACTTGCCCGAAATGTGACAGTGAGTGCCTAATACGAAAAGAGCAGAAGGTATTTAGGTGAAATAACCAATATTAACCTGTTAGGCCAACTGAATGCCCAGATAAGCCAATTGAATGCCCAGTTAGATCAACTGTAAACTAGGGTGGATCACTTTTCACTTATTTTAAAAAATTATAGCTGGTCAAAGTTTTTTCCATGATTTGGTTCAGTGGAAGTACACTGACACCATTTTTACCAAAATCGATCAATATTTAGGGGTCGCGCATCGACCTTGAAAATTTCAATTTTGGAAATTTGGCCAAATTGACAATTTTTTACTGAATAAAGATAAATCATCAAATGACCATATTTTCTGAATCCTCTCAGTGAAAGAAATCCTCTCAGATACTTACCAAGTTGATAGGACAAGTGGTTTAGAAGTTATACTCACCTTGAGATAGCATTAAAATTTAAAATACCGTATTTGTCCCCGTACCTCCATATGCTGTCTGCCATTGTCTGCTTTTTAGGATAAGATAAAACGAATAAGGAAAGATCAAATGTATTTTGTATTAAAACGGTTTACCGATATCACTAAAGGCACTTACTCCGGTGCCCCTAACTAGGTTCAAAAACTGTATGAATCGTGGTTAGAACACACGTCAGCTTAAGGCGTGCGCCATGTACTCTCTCTGCCAACTCCCTTTCCCTCTGCGCTACGTCATCTTGGCAAGTGACGACTTCTTGAAGTCACCGAGTTCTTCCCGGCTCTTTTCCACGAACTGAAGAAGACCCTGCAGCTGTGACTCGTCTTTTGTGACAGTGTTCGCGTAATCTTCTATCAGTTTTATCCCTCTCTCTGCCACGTCATTGGTAACTTTCAGATGCGAGATGACATTCTTCAGATCACAGTAGTTCTTATCTTGATCCCACTTATTCACCGGCAGAGTGAGCCACGTAGACGCGCACACCTGCAGGCCTGTGAACACGAACCACGATGACTCATCGATCAGGTCAGGAAGGCGTGTCGTGTCATCAACCGAGACGTTGTCATACGTGAAGTCCTCGGGCACAGCGAGGCGGCACAGCTTCTTTGCCATCTCGTGCTTCACAGTGTCTTCGACTTTGTCACTGCAGAGGGCGAAAACGACGGTCTGAGGCCTCAGATACCACAAGTGCCGCCTGATCACTGCCAGTGAAGCCTCTGCAATCTCGCGATCCACAGCCCTGTACTGCAGAAGACGCTGTTACAACACAAGGTCATTCAGCGGGACATCAGCTGCGACAGGAGCCGCCAGCCAGGCAGGTGCGTAGAGGAGTGCAGTAAATAGTACCACTCTCTGAAGTTTCTGTACCAGCTCGTCGTCGAACTCCAGCTGACCGCTGAACATCAGGAGCTTCGTGTAGTAGATGATCTGAAACGAATACGCACTGTGATGTATAAATACTGATACCACTCCATATAAGTTTGTTTAATGGTAAATTATTTATCTTATTTTTTTCTGGTAGGGACTTCAAATGGCTGTTTGCAGAAGGCAATACAATATTTAACTTCTAATTCAAAATACCAACCTTGGCCATCCACCTCGCATGATGGTAGTCTCCTGGGCGCATGAAGTGTGTGCCACGACGTGGCTGGGCCCCGAGTACCAGGAGTGTAATCTCCGCCACTTCTCGGTAATCTTCTTTGACAAGACCAGAAGCGGTGCCGAGGAACTTGACTGCCTCATCTCGGAGCTCCATCAGCCACGTCACCTCCGCCAAATGCTCGATCTCCAGCTCGCGATAAGTCGAGAGGTCGAGCTTGTCCCACCTGAAAGGGGAGTTATGAAAATATTGCATGAAAACGACTGAAATTTCCCTTTTCGACTGCTATTAACATCATTAGTAGAAGGACGCTGATATCTCAATTGCTCTGAAGGCAAAAAATCATTGGAGAAAACAAATGCGCCTTAGACTTGAAATTCACCTTCTCCTCAGATACTGGAACAAAGGTTCAGTTGGTGCTGTGGTTCTTCCAAACGCGGTGATGGCCACTGCCCCCACGATGAGCTCCATAACGTGATGGCGACAGCCCAGCTGGAAGAGCGGTTTACCAAGCATGTTCTCCAGCCGGACCACTGCACCCTGCACCCTCCCCGCATTGGAGGAAGTTGTGTCGAAGCACAGTCCAATCACGTTGTTCTCGCATCCCGTCTTTGAGAGCACGAAAGGTCGCCTGGGTCTGGGACAGACCGGTGCCGTCAGCAACAGTCGGAACGGCCAGCAACTTTCCTTCTGTGCATTGGGGAGCTCCGGAGATGAGAATCGCCTGGCGGTGCTCCAATGATCCAAGAGAGTCCTGAAACGTATGTCATACATGCCAATCCATTACACTGGTATGCATATGAAATTTTTTTGTCTGCTGTGAGGGTTTTTTCAACTCATATTATATAATTCGACCATGCTGAATTCGAAAATGACATTGGTTTTCCTCAATCAGGTCAGGTTTTTCTCTATTGGCCATTTATTATAAGTCCAATTTTATCCCCAAATTTATTGATTTTTTTAGCTTAAACACTGTAGATACGAGTAATATTATAAGAACACTCGTGGAAAATGAAAACATTGTGTGAATAAATACTTTTATTCATACAATGAATATGGAAAAAAGTTTATTGAGGAAGGAATGAGTTTTTTTTTGGCTTTCCGTCTGTGTTTTCTTCGGGCACGTCTCGCTTCAAACACCAGCAATAGTCCGCCAGCATATTGATATCCCAGTTTCCCTGGTACCTCTCTTCCATTATTTTGATATCTTGGTGAAATCGTTCACTCACTGTTCCTCACTATAATCCCCGCAATTTTCAGGAAAATAGTCCAAGTGGGACCACAAAAAGTGCATTTTTATGGACATGCGCGACCCATGAGCTTTGAAAACTTCATCAAGTTTTCGACAACGGACTCGTATTCTGGACTTCTACGCTTGCCAAGAAAATCAGTGACAACTGATTTGAATGCCTGCCAGGCATTCTTCTCAGTTGGAGTCATTGCGTTTTCGAACTGAGTATCCTTGATCAAAGTTCGAATTTGAGGACCATCAAAAACCCCAGCATTTAGTTTAGCATCAGATATATGAGGAAATTTACTCTCGAGATATCGGAGTGCTGAACCCTCCTTATTCATTGATTTGATGAAATTTTTCATCAAGCCCAGCTTAATATGAAGTGGTGGGAACAAAACTTTTGTTGGTGGTACAAGAGGCACTGAAACGACATTATGCGACCCAGGTTCAAAATTATCTCTGGATGCCCATTCACGCTGTGCATAGTGCTTCTCATCCGCTCGGCTATCCCATTTGCAGAGGAAACATGGGTATTTCGTGTATCCCGCTTGCATTCCCAATACAAATGCCACAATCTGAAAAAAAATGAAAATATGTAAAGAATTTAGAGAATTTGTTCTATCAGATAAAAAAATCTATGCATTGGACTGTATCACTTCTGTGGGGAAGTTAGGTGTTCTTATACGCTCTCAAATAACCTTTGGAAAAACAACATAGTCAATAGCAATAGTTTACTTATGATATTAGTATTACCTTCAAATCTCCACAGATCCTCCAGTTATGTTGGTCGTATACGAGAGCATCCAGTAAAATTTTCATGTTATCGTAGCTCTCAGTAAGTTGTACGGAATGTGCTACAGGGACTGATGCAACCCTATTCCCAATGTTGAGAAGTACTGCTTTCAAACTTCGTTTAGACGATTCTATAAATAGCCTCCATTCTGATGCGTTATATGGCAGGCCCAAGGATTCGATTAGCCCCTCAACATTGCAGCAGTACACTAAGGAAGAGGTATTTTCGTGCACTGCAAAAAACTTGCGGAATTCTTCCTCTCATTTCCTATACCAGCAGAATGTTGTTCCCGGAGCCAGCAAGTTGTCCTCTCGAAGTCGTGAGCCCAAGATCTCGGCAGCTAATTTGGAAAGTCCTAAATCCCTGGTAAGATCATTAAGTTTGGCCTGGTTGAGAGGCCTCGGCTCATTTGAAGCGGTATTTTGAGGTATATACGACTGGGACTGGTCATTGGCATTGGTCATTCATTCATCATCAGAATCATCGAAGTCCAGGGTTTGAGGTGGGTCGGGTATTGGAATTCCAGGACCATGGGGTACAGGTCTCATAGCAGAAGGAATGTCAGGGTATACAACAATGTGTTATTCTTCTTGTTAACTCCTGAAAATAGAAACACAGAAACATGGATATAAACTTGCATATGAAATAGAAGAAGCATTCAGACAGTGGCGGCTCGTGAGGGAAGGCTGCGGTCTGTAAGATATGAAATAGGTCGATGGAATCTGTATATTTTCTTTCTTTTTCATTCATATTGTCCCTTCGGGGACAATATGAATGAAAAAGAAAGAAAATATACAATCATTGTATATGTAAATGTAACTTGTATAACAATATGTATGTGTAAATGTATTTTCTATAACAATATGTATATGTAGGTGTATGATTACCATTATGGTGAATATTATGCTATATATGGTGAATATTACATTATGGTGAATATTATGTCAAGTTTCATACGAGGATTTCAAAATATTTAAGAAAAATAAATTTATAAGCCCACCTTGGAGGTTTGTCATGCAGAAATAGCAATCTGTCACGTGATCCTTTCCTTCTCTCCAAATCATGGGAATTCGAAAAGGCAAAGATTTCGCTCTGCCTTTGCTCCATCTTCTCAAATTTTCAATGCACGTCTTGCAGCACATATGAGGGGCGAAATTTTTGTCCTTGTCCCCCAGCTTAATTCCAAAGTATGCTCTATACATTGTCTTCATAAATTTAGTGATTTGGGACTGGTTATTTGGCATGGTAACCGTCCCACATATGTAGCAGAATCTATTGGGATCATTTTTACACGCTCTATTCATTATGAAATATTTTATCTATATGCCTGAAAAGTAAAAAAAGATATTATACAAGTGAAACAAGTGATGATAGTTGTTACTGTTCCAATTCCGCTTTGACAAAATCACGAAACATTCTATTTTACTTATGAGGCCATAGCCGGATAACCTGAGCTGATTGAGAAAAACGGATTGCAGATTCGAAATCAGCAGGAAAAACTCTATAAGAATGACTTACAAAACCCTTGACAGCAAAATTGATGCATACCAGTGTTATCGTCCACTGGAATATGTCAATCCACTGTCGTCACTGGAACATGTTAATTCACTGTCGTCCACGGTGAGGGCAAAACTGACCTTGATTACTTTACCGTCCCAGTGGACGACAGCATGCCTCGGAGATACGAAGGATTTCTGCACAGCTGTCGACACTTCACAACGATGTGCCACTCTTCCACGGCGAGACGTGTCCTTCGAGACACTGAATTTGTCCAGGTCTGCGGGCAGATCTGCCGAACGTAGGACTGCCGCCACGACACTTGCCACCTATGTGCGAAATTGAAAGGAAATTGACCAGGATGCGTATGGTTTTTATGTGACAAAATAATCACTAAATTTTCCGTCGTTACGTCTATTATTATATCTTTGTCAAGGAAAGATCATTACTGATATACACACACCTGATTATTGGACATCCGGAAGCGATCAGCCACTTCAATAACAGCCGGTGCATTGAGGATGCGGTGAGGAAGGCTGATTGATACAGTTGATTCTCTCGGCTGTCGGTATTGTGGTTCTAGCTGTGATTCGGAGTTGCTCGATGATCTGCTTTCTATAGATTCATCGTCGCTCTCAGCTTCGGTTCCTAATTTCGTTTTTGAGGTGCCTGGCTCATCACGAGATTGTTGTCTTGAGAGTTGCCGTTTTCTCTTGACAACGAACACTTTATCATTCCCACTCATTGTTGCCTGTCGCAGGCCCCGTTGATCCTCATAAAATTTAATATCTTCTTGTTTGTTGTTGTCTGAGAGCAGTCGACTTTTCTGTATCTCTTCAATAGCATCGGGAGCTCCGATGTCCCAGAGCTTGTTCAGATTTTCTGAAAACTTCTCCCTGCCTTTTCCCGCGTCAATGTCTCTCATCTTGCTCTTCTGCAGCGAGCGCCACTCTTCCCACAGTAACTCCAGTTTTCTTTCGCAGTTACGCCTCGTGATCGTCTTTATACGTGCCATGTTCCAAAATGCCAGAACATTGGCCACCGTGTCTTTTACGGCGGCCTTCCTGTCAGTAGTTTCCTGCTTGGCATAGAAGAAGTACTGGAGAACTTGATGGGTGGTTGGCAATTTGGCACAACCGATCGAAGAAGATGGCTGACCAATTAAGAAGACGTCCGTGGCTGACCTTAGAGAGGGTGGTGCTGTTGTTGCTGCTTTCTCTTTTCCAGAATAAGTAACTTTCAGAGTCTTCCCACTCCTGGTTGTTAACAGTTTATCCATTGTACTAAAGTCTAGACTTATCAAACAAGAATCAATTGACACAGTTGATCTGTAAAAAGCAAACTGTGATTAGTAAAAATATTGGTCATAGACATAGAGTGTGTGTGTAATTGGGATTTTAGGATGCGCCAGCTACTGATGCTATGATTACGTCCATAACGGGGGACAAATATGATATTTTAAATTTTAATGTTATTTCTAGGTGAGTGTAACTTCTAAACCACTTGTCCGATCAACTTGGTAAGTATCTGAGAGGATTTCTTTCACTGAGAGGATTCAGAGAATATGGTCATTTGATGATTTATCTTTATTCAGTAAAAAATTGTCAATTTGGCCAAATTTCCAAAATTGAAATTTTCAAGGTCGATGCGCGACCCCTAAATATTGATCGATTTTGGTAAAAATGGTGTCAGTGTACTTCCACTGAACCAAATCATGGGAAAAACTTTGACCAGCTATAATATTTTTTAAAAAATGAAAAGTGATCCACCCTACAGTGTATACCCTTGATGATTGGTTAGGTTAAGTAATGATATTTTCGTTAGTTGAAACGAAAATGACGAAAACGAAAATGACATGGCCTGAAGTTGAAATAAAAAATACATTTTCCTAGTGTATTTTGGTGTGCTCTGTGGTTAGGTTAGGTTACGTTAGGTTGGTTAGGTTAGTTAATTTGGTAACGGTTCAGAATAGGGGCGCCACCTCAATTTTTGTGTTTTTTCCACCAAAACATGCTAAAACCATTGGTTTCCTGTTGTTTATGATGAATGTGACCATCGCCATTACAGTAAATTATTGCTTGAAGTGATTTCACCCCCCCAACTCCTACTACAATCTGGGGGGACCACCGTGGGAACCGGGGGTTTTGGGTGGGGGAACACAGCACAAGCAATAATTTACTGTAATAGCGATGGTCAAATTTATCCTAAACAACAGGAAACCAATGGTTTTAGCATGTTTTGGAGGAAAAAACACGTATCATGAAACACATCAAAAACCATGAGAAAAACCTAGGTTTCATGGAAAACCTAACCTAACTAACCTAAAAAATATAAAACCCTATACCGATCAATTTGTGATATGTGATCTTTACGGCCCCCCGTACCCCCGAGACCTAAATTATACAAATTGGACACACTGCATTTAAAGGGAGAACACCATGCGAGCTCTACTAGCGTCACCGCACATCCATCACAGACCGAAGTCATTTTCAAACTGAAATGAATGAACGATACGATAGTAGGGTTGCCAACTCAAAATTTCCTAGATTCATACCAAAAAATGTTTTTCGCAATTTTCTAACTTCGTTTTTTTGACTATGCGACACATGCAATCAACGTATTTTAATGAGAGAAACAACTTTGTCTCTATGGTATTTTTTGAAATTTTGCTTAATTAAGTGGCGCCCGTATTCTGAACCATTACCGTTAATTTAGTTAGGTTAGCTAGTTTTTTATCAGAATTACATTCTCCTGGTGTAGTTTTCTCTGCTTTGCTGGAATTTGACGCACATTTCTTGTGCAAATGAGTAGAAACACTCCGTAGTTTGGAATGGAAAAAAAATAGTTTCTATTCATTTGCACAAGAAATGGGTATCAGATTCGAACAAAGCAGAGAAAACAACACTAGAAAAATGTAATTTTGATAAAAAATGTAGCCCCTGTGTCCAGCCAAATATTTACCCTACTTAATATCTCAAACTTCAGTAAGTTGGCCTGTCCGCCTTCTCTTTTCTTGTGAATACAAATCAAGTTCTGCTAATCTTTGTTCGTAGCTTTTATTACGAAGGTTGGTATAAGCTTGGTCGCTCTTCTCTGAATTCTTTCAAAGTTTCTATATCGTTCCCCATATATGGAGATCAAAAATGTATGGTGTACTCTGAATGTGGTCGATCTAAGGACTTACTGAATATAACGGTAATATGATGTTTTCAGATTTGTGTTAAAAATTTCGGAATATAAAACCAAACACTTTATCAGCTTTCTTACTGGCTTCGACGCATTTGCTTTGTAAATTTTAAGTCATTCGTAACTATAACACCTAAATCTTTCTCCGTTGTTGAACTATGGTCTTTACCTTCCATACAAACACAATCCAAGCAGATAACACGATAGAAATACAGGCAGTTAACCAGTGTTGGGCACTAAAGCGTTAATCCGATAACAGTTAATTAACGAAGTTAACTTTTTTTAACGGACTATTAACGGAAGTTAATTTCCATTTATCGTTATCGGACCAGTTAACTTCCGATAACTCGATATTTAGTCTGTTAAAGTCCGTTAACACGTTAACTGCGAGGAGTCATTCACGGAAGATCACCGCTCCGCGAATGAATTCAAACCGCCATAACTTCAGTCTGCTAATTCCGTCCTCTGCCGCAGTGGAACGGCTCTTCTCTCTCGGCAAGGACATCCTGAGGCCCAAGAGGTCAAGACTGGCAGTTGGGCCTAACTTTGAGAAGTTGGTCTTTCTGAAGGGCAACCAGCACATTGTGTCATAGTCTTTAATAAATGTGCCTAAAATTTAATTTTACCTTTCAGTTCCCGCTATAATAATTCTCTGGTAAATTAAAATTTAGTTAATGGTTAGTGGTTACAAGGGTTTCAAAACATGTAATCAGTATATTTTTTATTAAAAAAAAAAAAAGTTAAGCAAGAAAGTTGCAAAACTTGATAAAAATAGTTAAATACCTATTTATTGTTGGATTTTGCATAAACAAACATTTTCTATGGGTTTTAAAGCTTTTTTCCTTGATTTTTTTAAATGTTAGTAAAGAAATAGTTATCGTTAACGGATTATCGTTAACTTCCGTTAACTTTGTAGTAAAATTATCGGATTATCGTTATCGGAGTTAAAAATTGGGGTTAACGGATTATCGTTATCGAAGTTAACTTTTGGTTAACGGTGCCCACCACTGCAGTTAACATTAAAACACGGTCAAAACACAACACCACACTAATCAACATTTACATCCCACCAGATAGTTCACCTCAGGTGCCAGCCAATTACAATCCACAGTTACACAATCTGGCCTCTCTCACTAATGTCATCTTAGGAGGAGACTTCAACGCTAAAGACACTAGTTGGTACCTGCACAACCAAAGCAACACCAGAGGCGCCAACATAGCCACACAACTAAACAGCCTCTTCATTCTTAACAATACAGAAGAACATACACACATACCACATCAAGCAGGATACTCAAACTCCTCTGCAGATATAACGTTTTGTTCCCCCTCATTAGCAACACATACACACTGGAGAACAGAAAAACAACTGTCATCAGACCACCGGCCCATCATCTTTACAACATCTTCTACACTCTACCCCAACAGCCTTAGGCACACTTACAGAAATTGCAAGAAAGCTGATTGGGAACAGTTCAAAATACAGACTGAGGAACAATTCACCACATTAAACAGCACACCCATCATAAACATCAATACAACACTCAAGACATTTAATCAGATCATTAATAATGCAAACAAATACATACCCAAGGGCAACATTAGGAAATACAACCCAAATTACACTAGAGAAATAGCCCACTTCATAAGGCAACGTAACAACTTCAAATATAACACACAAACACCATACACAGAAGCCATAAAACAGCAGATACAACAGCTCAACACAGAAATAAACAACAAACAGAAACATTTAGGGAATTCATAACAACACTAAACCACTCCACAGATACATCCAGGCTATACAAGACTATAAACAGCATTACCCACTCTAACAGCGGCATTCACACCTCACACGCGGCTATCTGTCGCAGCCAAAATAATATCCCAACATATACACAACAAGCTAACATTCTAGTTAATCACTACGCAAAGATAAGTCACTTAAACAGAGACAACAACCAGAAACACGCAGACAGACAAACAGCCAGACACAAGAAAACCTACAGACTCGACACGACCATTACACCCTTCAATACAGACCAGACTACCAAGATCATCAAAAACATTAAGAATTCGAAGGTTACTGGACCAGACAACATATCTTACATACACCTTAAACACTTGGGCCCACAGGGAATAATAGCTCTCACAAATATCAGCACATATTCACACCAACACTGTATTATTCCTGACATGGAAACAAGGTAAAATTATTACACTACCCAAACCAAACAAAAATCCCACAGAACCAGCTTCCTATAGACCCATTACTTTACTATGCACACCTTCCAAAGTAACAGAAAAACTAATCTTACAAATCACCAACCCACACATACCACTATCGCCTACTCAACGTGGATTCAGATCTCACCACTCAACCACGACATTACTCACTAACCTCACGCAGCACATCATGGATGGCATCAACTCCAGACGACCAGCTCAACGTAAACTATTAGCAACAATAGACATTAGTAAAGCATTTGATGCTATCCCACGCTTCCCTCTCATAAACAAAATACTCAACACAAACATGCACAATAACACCAAAAGGTGGCTGAGCAACTATCTTTCAGGAAGATATTCACATGTCACATTTAATGCCAAGTCATCCAAAAACAAACTTTTTCCGAACGGGGACCCTCAAGGCTCTGTTCTCTCACCAACACTGTTCAATTTATACATGCAAGACATTCCAACATCCATAGATAACAAGTTTGCCTTATCATTATATGCAGATGACATCACTCTAACATCCACCCGCAACAACATCGACACCGCTACAAATCACCTACAAACATACATAAACAGTAGGCCGGGTCGTTTTCGCTTGAAAAAAAAATTTTTGAAGTTTAATTTACCCTGTATTATGAAAGTTTGTGTACCTACATAGGAAGTATCATGACAAAGTTTCAAGCTTTTATATAAATATTTTGAGGTTCCACAAGTCACTTAAAGTTTTGGTGATTTTTTCCGATGCTCCGTATAGTGAACTACAGCTCTTTGCTGACTTGCCATGATAGTTTACAAGGCAAATCACCCAGAATTCACCACGAGGAGGTGGCTGTATGTCGAATTCCACACCATGCCCAGCCCAACCTCCCTTCCATTAGTTTTTACATGTAGTTTATTGACATTTGTATTCGCATTTTGACTCAAATGTAGGCATGTTTGATCTTGAAGCAATTCTTGCCTTTATAAAACCATCTCTATTTTCCTTGTCACAGACAGAAGCTGATGCTTCTGTTACAAGTTTGACATGTCTTTCCACAGCTTGTGAATGACATGGGTACTTTTTCAATAGAGGGTTAGTTTCATCACCCCTTACGATAAGCTCTAACTGGGTGTTTGTCAAGCTTTTTGTCAGAGGTGGTTCATGTCTTGGGTAGTCTCCAAATCGAATTAAATCTGTGGTCTCTTGCCAAAAAATTAATTTTAGGCCGTCTAAATTCTCTAATGCCTGAGGACACACTTTCCCTGGCTAAGAGAATGCGCCGGAAAGCTAACTCTCTCATCACTTGCCTTTCATCAAATAACATCGAGACCAATAAAGTTTCTGGGTGAGCAAAATATGCCCCTCTTTCAATAACAGGATCAATGACTGCCTTAAGCTCATCAGATAGGTATCTTGAACTAGATATAAACCAGAGGTGCCTTGGTCCCTGGTAATAGTAAGGATTTCGCTTTATATTAAACCACGTTGGGGCATAAACGCGAACAATGAATTCGGTCAGAGTTTTCAAGTTTTCTGACGGCTTTTTGGTCGCAACATAGTCTAACTATCCTGTTGGCTGTCGTAAGCCATCTGGCATGGTTCAAAGAACCTGGGTTGCGATTTTCAAGGTTTTGGGAACATTGGCCTTCTATGACTGCATTACAAATTTTCATGAGATACTTTTGATCTTGGCTTAGATCGAGATCCCCCGGAATAGAAGGCATATTACTTGATTTGATTGCTTCAAACTTGACAACTGGCATCTTTTCGCATGCAGTAAGACTTTTGCCAACATTTCCAGCAAGGGCTTTTGGTCCTTTGGTTTTACCATCCAAATAATTAAACAAATGGCGGAGAGGTAGCTCATTGGTATGCAGCAAACACAGGAACCAATGAAAATGAGTATTGTAGCGTACCTCTAGTTGCCTGATAACTCCATTATGTATGCCAGTGTTTACATTGGTTCCATCACATCCAATGACCTTCAGATTGTCTACCTTAATATTGTTACTGTTAAGAAACTTTATCACTCCCTTATAAATGTTAGTTGAATTTCCAGTGACAGGAGTGAAGTGTCCAAGATATTTTGATTCTGGTTCAGCTATAAGCGTGATGTGTTCCTCAGTAATTGTTGTACTGTAGTACCTCCCATCCTTACAGATATTTGCTTTAGTTAAGTCTTTTTTTCCATCAAAATACAATGTTTCTATACTTTCTTCACTTGATTTACTCACCTCCTCTCTGATCTTCTTTCTCTGCCGTCTCACATTATTCTTATCCACAACATTGTGATAATCTTCAGAGGTAATGAGACCAAAATCTTCCAGAACAGCAGAGGCAACGGCTGCACCAGCTCTGTCTGATATTTCGAATCGGTCACAAGTTTTTGCTAATGAAGGCAATTTGCGAGTGAGCTTATGTGCTTCACCTGATTTCTTTATACCTTCCTCAATGTGATCATCATCATCACGCTCTCTATCTGTATCTGTTGATATGTCAGAATCAGGAATTGTATGAAAGTTATCTCAGTCCATTGGCTATTCCCTGGAAGTGGATAAGTTATTGATATCTCCATCTTCAATGTTTTTAGAAAATCGTGCTTTCTTGTTCTTTATGCTCAGATCTTATTTGCGGTTTCTTCGTTGTCTGTAAATCAATACTGCCTATTGCCATTTATCGTGCACCTCTCTGGTCAATTAGGAAAGAACGTTCCATGGCAGGGACTTTTAGCTCTTTTTCACAAGTGCAAGAAAACAGATCATGGCATTTCCAGGCAGCAATATCAAAAAGCCTTTGATTTTTGGATTTGAACTCGGTTAGTTTAGATTCAAAATCTTTCCTTTTTCTACCAGTCTTCATCATATTTCTAGATTTTTCACGACAATCCTTTACTCTGGCTAATATTTGCTGTTCTGATATTGTTGGAATTGATGCACTTTTCCAGATCTCTTTTACCTTTGATGCAACTATTCTTGCCACATCATTAGCATTTGGCTCTTTTTTCCCCTCAGTAGCTATAAGTAAGAGATATCTTGTTTGTAAATATTCTTTTAAAACGTCTTCATATAGGGGAAGTTGATTTCCACTGAGCTCACCTTTCCCAAAAAAGAGAAACAGCTGGACTCATGAGTTTTTCAACAGTTGCTTTCACTTTTACGGCCTCAGCCATTTCGGATAATTTGGGAAAGTCACTCTGTTAGTGTAACAAGGCGTATTTAACTATTCAAATAATCAATTCTGAAAAGAAAAATTATATATATAAATTATATATATTCTGGACGAAACACTGTCAAGAAAAAACTTAATAGCAGCAAGAATACAGAAAATACAAGAAAATCTTAATAAAAAATCATAATTGCCAAATAATTATTAAAGTTTACGTATTTAAATAAAGTTTTAAAAGTTTTAAAGTTTTTTGTAATGTTTTACGTTTTACTTGCAATCTTCAGAGGACTTGCGGAACATCTAAAACTTGATCAATTTAGTTTTTTTAATCATTGTTGAGCATTCATAGTGCATCTACAAATTTCTTGGGGACAGGCATGTGGAAATTCACCAATTTAAATTTTCGACCCGGCCTAATAAACAGTATACAAGACTGGCTCACACACAATAGACTCAAAGTAGCGCCCACAAAATCAACCACCACCTTGCTTACAAGCAACACAAAAAAACACCAGATAACTCCACAGCCTACACTAAACAACACCAGATAACTCCACAGCTTACACCAAACAACACCAACATTCCACACACTGACAGGACCAAAATACTTGGGGTCACATACAACACATCATTATCTTTTGCAAACCACATTCAGGACATTAAAAACAAATGTACTTCAAGACTTAACACGCTTAGGGTACTAACAGGCACAAACTTTGGACACCAGCAGGAAACAACATCACTCACATACAAACAATATATTCGCTCAGTTATGGACTATGCTAGCCCATGCTGGGCACCCATTATCTCAAACACACACATAAACACCTAACAGACAATACAAAACAACGCACTTCGTATCATTACAGGATGCATTCAAACAACACCAATAGAACACCTGCACACAGAAACAAAAATACTGAAAGTTAGGGAACATTTAGACATGAGGTGAACACAATTCATGGCAGCAGCGACAACTAACCCACAACACCCTTGCCACTACATGTACAATCAGGTACCGACACCACACCATTAAGGTAACACCAGAGAGACATTATAGCCAAATACTCCATTTCATACCAGCCCCACAGACATCACACAGTACAGAAAACACATATACACACACCTAACCCACAAAGCACTGACACGACTCGGTCCGAATGCTGTCCTAGGTGCGAAGCCGCCACCCATTAACAGGTCAGAGATCAGCCTAAGCAGATCGGATCGAGTTAACTTAGCACGACTCCGATGTGGACATCACCCCAACTTACGGACATATAAACACAGACTAGACAACTCCACAGACGACACCTGCCACCTGTGCCAGGACACACCACAAACAGTTGAACACATTATGACAGACTGTACCGCTCAAGCACAACAACGAACACAACCCAACATCACTAGTGCGCTGAACCTCTTGTCCACTGCGGAGAGGGCGATCGGTTACCTGCGTGCCGCCGGCTTGCTCAGTCAGGTTGGGCTGATCGGCTAAACAATAACAACAACAAATCTATATTTCGAGAGACGATACGCATTATTTTACATTTGTCGACATTAAGTTTCATATACCACTTATCCGACCAGTCAAAGACCCTATAAAGGTCACTTAACAACGCCTCTCTATCGAGTCTACTATATGTTTTACCGCCAAGTTTCATATCGTTCGCGAATTTCGAAATTTTACTGAACAAATTAATACTGAAACCACTTAAGCAAATAATGAACGTAGATCCATTTATTACAGCTGTTTTCTCTCGATTAACAATTTTCAATCAATTTTAAATTTTCAATACGTTACCCCTAATGCTGTTGGGATCGTAAAATCGGGATTTAATAATGAATATAAAATAACAATTCATAATGTATAAATGTAAGTTAGGTTTAATAGATAGATTTTAAATGGTAGGAAATGGGCCTATTCTGAATTTGGACAAGAGTACGTAACATGAACCACGAAGCCAGAACAACAGGTTTAGTCTTGTTCATACGTGCAAATGAGTTCAGCCAATCAGGTATAGGTTTGTTTGTTACGCACCTCTAGTCTTGCCCAATCATGTTCTTAAAGACAAATTAGTTTTCAAATAATACCAGATCTACGTAAGTAAGAGATTTAATATCAGAAAATAGGCCAATAAAGTTAGATGAATACTGTAGAATAGGTGGGAAATTCTAAAAACTATCAAAATCATGTATTAATTCCCGTCTTTTAAGTTGTTGGTGCAATTATAATCATAAACAAACTAAGGATCAGGTGTAAAGCGCGAATAGAACAATGAAATCTGCTCGATGAAAGAGGCAACGCATTACAAGAGACAGAGTGAGGGAGTTGAGTCAAGAAGAGTCAGACAGAGTCGTCGGAAGCAGTTTGTCCATCTTAAAATCGTTTTACTCTCCCTTATTATTTTATTTCAGTTTCTCTATTCGAGCCCGTGGGAAGTAGGGTCTCTATTTAAGATGAATTAAGAACAGTAGATTCAATGCATTACCCCCTAGGGCCAACGACAGAGAATCTTCTATCCACGGCCTTTGGCTTTTTATTCATTTCACGCGCGAGGATATATCGTTTATGAAGGCCTACTTGATTTTCGATCAAGGCTTAACCTTGTCTCTTGAATTATATAATGTAAGTGTAAAGTTAAAGAAATCTGTGAACATAAGATTAAAAGTATAAAAATATTGGTGTTTCATGAGAGAACAATTTATGGTGCTACTATAGTATACGGTCTACCTACGATTGGTTAGGTTTGGTCATGATATTTTCATTAAAACTAACGAAAATATCATGACTAAACCTAACCAATCGTCAAGGGCGATTGACATTGGGATGTAAACAAGCAATTAGTAAACAAGACCGCATACTGTACTAGCACCCAATTTATATTACTGGTCAAAATTAAATTCATGAGTTTAATAATGCCACTCGATAAACAGTTTTAATTTACTTAGTTGTGGCTCACTGGAAAAGTTGAACTAACATTCTATTAAAAAATTGGATAACCTGAAGATCAGGGACCCCAGCCTTCTTTAGTTAGCTTTATAAGGCTAACTAACGAAAATATCACGACGTAACCTAACCAATCGTCAAGGGCGTACAGTAGAACTAACGTTTGATTGGGTTAGGTCGTCATATTTTCGTTAGTTAGCCTTATAAGGCTAACTAAAGAAGGCTGGGAGCCGTGATCTTCAGGTGATCCAAAAAATTTAACGAGAAGAGGTATTAATTCGTTTTTCAGTTATTTCTGATGTTAGGATAGAACAAATCAAGACCTGGCGATTGACCATTTTTTTGTTGTTTATTTATTTAATGCAAAACTCCTTTTCATATAAAGTTATGTCAGTTAACATTAATTTTTCATTTAGATTAAACATAAATCGTGCTTCTAGTATGTTCAATACGTCCTCTACTCTAAATACTTTAACAAAGTAGTTAGTTAATACCGTCGCTAGTTGTTTCTGCTCGCTTATTAAATGTCCACTGGCTTCTGATATTGGCCCACTGGTCTCCTTAACTCGAATTTTATTATTAACATATATGCATAAAAGCTTCTTAGGTTCCTGTTTGAATGATTTTGCAAGAACTAACTCATATTGACGTTTTGTTTTTTAACTTCGCTTTTAACACGCCTTTTCAGTTGAACAAATTCATTGAAATTTGGCTGAGAGTTTTCGTGGAAACGCTATTCCGATCTCTAATAAAACTGGTCAACAAATTTTTTGTCACAGAGATATTTTTACTTCAACTGTATGTAATTTTTTATGTTGATTACGGAAATGAAAACATAATTTTTCTATCACCCGCAGTTTTAGAGCGACACACGAATTTACATTACTTACTTAGGATTTGAGTCAGAATAGGAAGGGGGCGGGGTCTGCCCCTTGCTCCTCCTCTGCTTATAAGTTGCCGCATGTCATGTTGACTTTCATTTGTCAGTTAGTCACTTGAATTCGTTCAATGAACATCGTGCACTTTATTCATGGTTTTCCTTAATCATTTTTTGTGTCAGTGCGTTCGTATTGTTTTATGACAGAATGCCACGTAAGTGTGTTCACCATCTAAGCTGTTTCTCTTATGTGTGTGGAGAGTTAACTTTTAAAACTCAAAGGCGAAATTTCACCCCTCTCGTCAAAAAAGCATACGAACTTTATTTTGGTTGCAAGGTAGGGGATCAGGACAAGACGTGGGCACCTCATATATGCTGTATTAAGTGTTTAAGACTTCTGACAGGCTGGCTAAATGGGTCTCGTCAAATGCCGTTTGCTGTTCCGATGATATGGAGAGAGCCGAAAGACCATTTAACGGATTGTTATTTCTGTTTAACAAATATACTAGGCATTACTGCAAAATCTGAACATACGGTACAATACCCAAATTTACCATTTGCCAGTACCAAGGCCACCGGAAACGTGGAGCTTAGAATATGAAAATGAAATTGATGTACAATGTAATGACGAAGCTCAACATGGTTTGCTAATGGACGATGTTGATCCAATGTTTGAACCATCTTGTACATCGACAGAGCCTCACCTAATATCTCAAGCAGACCTGAGCGATCTTGTCCGTGATCTGAAATTGTCAAAAGGCACTAAGATATCTTTTTACCGCAGGCGTCAAAGAGACTTTCTACCCTTTTTTCTTAGGAAGGCAATTTATTATACTGTAATAATGTGGACTCTCTCATGGAAGCCCTTGACCAACAACATGATCCAAACGAATGGCGCCTATTTATTGATTCCTCGAAGCTGAGTTTGAAAGCTGTGTTACTCCATAATGGAAATAAATGCCCTTCAGTTCCAATAGCACATGCCGTTCATATGAAGGAATCATACGACAATATGCACCTGCTTGTGAAACATATCCATTATGATAAATACTCTTGGCATATCTGTGGAGACTTGAAAGTGATTGCACTTCTCCTTGGTTTACAACTGTGTAAGAAACACGAAAGAAACAATGGCCACCTCGACAAGCGTTAATTCCAGGGTATAAAAGTGTCACCAGTCCACCTCTAGTTAATCCCAAAAAAGTTTTTTTGCCACCACGAAATTTTTTTAAAGCTATGGATCAAAATGGCAGTGGGTTTCTCTACTTGAAACAGAAATTTCCGAGGATCAGCGAGGTCAAAATCAAAGAAAGGATATTTGTGGGCCCGCAAATTAGAGAAATCATGAAAGACAGCGCGTTTGATGAAACTTTAAGCGAAGTTGAAGGAGCAGCTTGGAGAGCATTTAAAGCAATGACCACAAACTTCCTCAAAATTACGAGTCACTTGTTGAAGAACTTCTCAAAGCCTACAAATTCATGGGGTGCAACATGTTGAAAATTCATTTTCTTGACTCACATCTCGACTTCTTCCCAACAAACTAAGGCGATGTTAGTGATGAGTATGGGGAACGCTTTCATCAACAAATATCCACGATGGAGAAGCGATACCAGGGCAAGTGGAGCCCCAGCATGTTCGCCGACTACTGCTGACCATTGTCAAGGGATCACTCAGAGGCGAAATACAAGCGTAAATCATGAGTAGTTACATTTTAGGTGAGTTCAATATGCACTTTCGACTTTGATATTGCTATTACGTCTATAAATTAGTCCAGATTTTATTTTCGATTCACTCAATATTGGTGGGTGATGGACAGATTTTGAGGTCATTTTTGAACTCAGCGGCAAAAATCCTATAAGATCCACTCATTTTTGTTCATGTGACAAAAATTAAATTTCTCTTTTCGTACGCATTGAACACCTACGGTTTGAATTACATTTTCAAAACTATCGTACATATTAATTACGTTACCCGTGTCTAACAACATATTCCAATATATATATATATTATATATATATATATATATATATATATATATATATATTAGCGCTCAAAAGTTTGGATGTGCTGTAGGTTTCTCGGTCATGTTTCACACTTCATGAAAAGCGTCGTATACTGTATCAAATTGATCTATGGATCCATATTATATCTGGAACACTCAATGCTTTTATATGCTAAGGTTGATTTTTACCTTTCTTTCAGGATAAATATGAAAATGGACCTTAAAAGAGATTTAAATTATGCTAAAATAGACATCATATTAGGGGCCCCGATTTGCCTGGTGCTCCAGTCGTCTAATTGTCCATGTTTCACGAAGAATAGTGTAGAGGAGTATGTACTAAGAAGAACAATGTCAAAAAAATAAATTCTATCAAAAAAGCACAATAGTGAACGAAAAATAACACTGAAACAACGTGACGAAACAGCATTGTCACGAATTGTGAAACATAACTGGAATTCTACAGCACCAAATCTTATTTATTTAGTTCTCTTCTAGTTATTTTGACTGCGACATTTTATGGTCGTCGTGAAGCTACAATCAATTAAGCTCTGGACAGCTTTTGGTGCAGTTGTCTTCCGCTCATGATTTACAATTCATTTCGTTAATATTGCTTTGTGCTCACTATTACGTTCGTTTGTGCCTTTTTTATTGACGTCCATGATATCATAACCTTGGTGGCTATAGCTTCTTGAAACTTAGACAATCTAGGCGACTTTGGTCACTTAGGCACCATCCGAACGGACCCTTCTATATCATGCCTATTTTAAGGTAATTTAAATTTCTTTTAAGGTCCAATTTATATTTACTCTGAAATAAAAGCGAAAATCAACTTCAGATTATGAAAACATGAAGTGTTCTAGATATAATATGGATCCACAGATCGATTTGATACAGGTGACGCTTTATCATAAATTATGAAACATGAACGAGAAACCTACAAGCGTTACCAAACTTTTGAGCGATAGTGTGTATATATATATATAATGTAAAGAACGACGCTTGTGTAGAAGAGCGTTCCGCACAAGATGAGGGAGAACGAGCAAATGAAAAATGAGGTACCTCCCAGGAATCGAACCCGGGATCATCCAATTGCCGGTCGGATATGTTAACCACCACACCAAGGACCCCGATTAGTCAGTACTCGTAATTCTCCTACATACGAGCGGAATCAAATCCACTGAAGGGGTACCTTCGCATGCCGTACATATATACGTTTTAACTGCAAACAACGCACAGTATAATTAATGTAAAGAACGACGCTTGTGTAGAAGAACGAGCAAATGAAAAATGAGGTTCCTCCCAGGAATCGAACCCGGGATCATCTAATTGTCGGTCGGATATGTTAACCACTACACCAAGGACCCCGATTAGTCAGTACTCGTAATTCTCCTACATACTAGCGGAATCAAATTCCCTGAGGAGGCACCTTCGCATGCTGTACATATATACATTTTAACTGCAAACAACACACAGTTGTTCTCCCTCCTCATCTTGTGCGGAACGCTCTTCTACACAAGCGTCGTTCTTTACATTAATTATACTGTGTTGTTTGCAGTTGAAATATATATATGTATGGCATGCGAAGGTGTCCCCTCAGGGCATGTGCGGTTTGAAATAAAAATATGGCTTCCTCTTACTTAGCAGTCTAGACACTGCTACAGCAAAAATATTTGTTTTGTCTTTAAATGTTTTGCAAAGTAAATCAGCCTATTGAGAATAAAAAACAGAAACAGATCAGCATTAAATAATAAAGATGTCAGTATATTCAGTATAAAAGACCATAAAATTTCTCCAATTTTTTATTCTGATTAAACTGATCTAACTAAGAGGCTGAGCATTACCTGTAACATTTTAGCAGTAAATTACCGTAGGAAAAAGTCCTTATCTTCTCTTTCGAGCCTTGCTCTCTTCAGAGAACTTAGTCTTAAATAGAGAAAAATAATTTCCCGATACGTTATAAGAAGAATCGGTGAAACTTCGGAGAATTTAATAAGCCTCACAAAATCCTCCGATCCACTACAAGAAGAAATCGGAGAGTAGTATAAGAGAAACTTCTGCGGTTTCCTATACGGTACCAGAGGAACAAATCCGTTGCTGCCACCTAACCAGAACCCTCGTCAACTTCGAACCGCCCAAGGCCATAGACAGAGGGGTTAACACCGTGTGTGTATATATGCGCACCGGTGGTATAATGGTTGGGGCGTGGTTTGGATTCCACGTTAAACTGTTGGTCTAAAATGGAGTGACAAGCTTGACCTTCGTCAGAATGAAAAATTCGGGCGGAAGCAAAACCAAGGTTAACCAAGGTTATATATATATATATATATATATACGTATATATAGAGAGAGAGAGAGAGAGAGAGAGAGAGAATTATTGTTAAGTATTTTAAGAGTGGAGCCAGTATTATAAATTACATGTGGATTTTCAAACTCCATGGGGGGGGGGGGGGCAACTCCAGTGAACTCTGGAACAATCTTCCTCAATCCATCTTTCTTCCTCTCTATGAAGGAACGGACTGACCAGACAACTCGAAAACCCTGGACCTTGATTTTGGCTCTCTTCTTCTATGGGGGTCGCTTTTGCGGGCATTCGCTCTTGGCCCCTCCTTCCTGCATAAATAAAAACTGCCCCACCTGTCCCCTTCTCGACGCCAGTATATGTATATATATATACAGGGCGTCCCAAAAAAATGTATACACACTTTAAATACTTATAAAGGCAGTGTTTATTAAAATACATTTCATTTTCAAAATGTAATAGAATCTACAGACATTATTTAATTGTTTTGTCAACGCCTGTTTTCAAACTGACGTCCGTTCTGGTCCAGGCACTGCTGATAACGCGAAGCAATGGAATCGCAAACATCACGAAACATTTCGTTTGGTATTTGTGTGCATTCTCGTTCAATGGCTGCTCTCAATTCAGCGACTGTTGCAGGTTTTATAGCATAGACTTTGTCTTTTAAGTATCCCCATAAAAAAAGTCTAGTGGTGTGAGGTCTGGTGAACGCGGAGGGTATTCTACGAAACCCCTTCGTCCAATCCACATCCACATCGTGCCAAGTACCACTCGCAATACTCCACTCTTCGGTCCGGATCATCTTCATTAATAGCATGGACTAATCTTGGAATGTAACTTTTCCATTGACAGCGCTTCAAAATGCGTTGGACAGACGATTCTGAAATTCCTACCTCACGACTCGCTTGCCGCACAGATTTTCTTGGATTTGGTGATACGTTTCCAGTACTCTTTCTTGCTTTGTGGGGCTTGTCGATGTCCGTGGTCTTCCGGAACGCTCTTGTGGACATTCTGAACAGTTCCATCGGCTTCAAACTTATCTCTAATTCGAGTGATGGTAAGTCGCGTTGGTGGATCTGTTTGAAACTCCCTCCTAAACTGTCTTGCACTTCAACTGCGTTTTCACACTTCCAGTAGCATTTTAGAATGAATTTCCTTTGTTCAAAGCTTAGTCTGACTGCCATTATTAATTCTAATGGGTTTAACTTGGAAAGAAAGAAACATCAATTGAGCTATCAGCTGTTAAAGTGTGTATACATTTTTTTGGGACGCCTGTATATATATATATGTGTGTGTGTGTGTGTATATATATATACACACACACACACACACATATATATATATATATATATATATATATACCGGGTGGGGGCTATGTCGTGGTCAATGTCGTAACACCGCTTCCCGGAGATCAGCGAAGTGAAGCGACAATGGGTCTGGGTAGTAGTTGGATGGGAGACCGTCCTCCGCGTCCAGATTATGTAGCGACCCGTGGTTCGGATCCCACGTAAAGCGGTAGGTCCCCTCCGTCATATGACCTTAGATGTTGCGAAGGAGGTTAAACAATCCCAATAAAAAAAATTATACTGTGTGGACGAAAAAACCTGTTGACTTTTGTTTTTCTTACAAATTTCAAACTAGTCAAGTTAATACACCCAGATTAGTACAAGATATAGCCAATAGTATGGTTATCATGTTCTGAAAACCTCAGTTAATTATCTTTGGCCGTTTCTTAATTATAAAAGATTTAACTTGACGAAACAAAGAGCGAGATTTTGTGAAGCTGACTACGCCCTTGGATGTGTCAGATGTTCGCTATAAAACAAGCAGTTTGCGCATGCGCAACTAAGACAATGATAAGTGGCCACATGGCGAATTGGTAGGCGAGCAGTGTCCAATTTCTTTAAGAAGTGTTAGCTGATGGAATGTTTTTTCTTATTTTTTTCTTGTGGTGTTAATTAAAATTATATCGTAATGGTTTTAAGTAAAGAAGACTTAACTGTTATAAAGGCGTGTTTTGCCGAGAAAGGATGGAGTGGTAGCAAAATAATTAGGGAATTTCCGGGAAAAAATTGGAAAAGAAGTACAATACAATACGTAATAAATAAAATTAGACAATCAGGATCAACTGACAGAAAACGTGGCAGCGGTCGTCCGCGTACTGCTCGGACTCGAGAAAACGAAAGGTACGTTGAAGAGCATGCGTTGTCGCAGGAAAATAATCCTGGTACTCATCTTTCGCAGAGAAAAATGTCGAATAATTTAAATATTTCGCGCAACAGTGTCCAAAACATAATGAAAAATAAAGGAATCAGATCTTTTAAAAGATTGAGTGCCCCCAGAATAACAAAAGAAGCAATAGGAAAACGGTTAGAAAGGTGTAATTCTTTGTACAGGAAACTTAATTTAGTAGACATTAAACGCATGTTTTTTCAAGATGAGTCCGACTTTACACTAACTGTATCAACAAATCGACAAAAGAACCGAATCAAAGCATTAACTTCAAAATCAGAAATCCCACCAGACCGTCTTTATCATCCAATTTCACGATTTTCCAAGAAATTAATGGTATCTTGTGGTGTTTCTTACAATGGAAAAAACAAATTATTCTTTACTGATCCACAGAAAACAAAAATGAACTCGCAAATTTACATTGAACACCTCGGAGAACTTTTACCGGAATGCCAAGACTTGTACCCGAACAAAGATTTTATTTTTGTTCAAGACAATGCACCATCTCATTCAGCCAAGGCAACCCAAAAATTTTTGATGGCGAACATTCCTGAATTCATAAAAGGTGAAGAATGGCCACCAAATTCTCCTGACTTAAATCCTCTGGATTACTTCGTGTGGAATGAGCTGAAGTCATTGGTGTACCATGGTCGCAGGAAACCTTTTTCAAACCTGGAAGCACTTAGACAAAGAAATGAGGTTGTTTGGCCTATGGTGTCCAAAGACAAAATCAAGTCATCTATAGATCAGTGGAAAAGGAGAGTACTGGCCGTAATTCAAGAAAATTGGGAGCCAATACAACATCGATTTCAATAGGGTATGTTTTATATGAGTTCCATTGAAATTTTTAGCACATAATAACTATACTATTGGCTACGTCTTGTACTAATTTGGGTGTATTAGCTTGACTAGTTTGAAAATTGAGGAAAAACAAAAGTGTCCAGGTTTTTTACGTCCATCCGATATATAATAAATTTCTGAACTTTGAAAATGTACAGCATGTCTCATGCATCTTATTTGAAGTAAATTCTCAATTTTACAATATGCTACAATATGTATATCATAAAGTTATGATATTTCATAGGTTATATTTCTATGGAAACATTACACATCAGCTATACAGTATACTTAAAAGGATTAAAAATAAATAAAATATTACGAAATGTTACGGAACGAAATAGCTCATAAAGGTCTTACTTTTGTTGGTGCACACTCAATTCAGCACTAGTAACAATCATTCAATTAATGTGGCCCATTGCTCTAACTCCTGTATTATTATTATTATTATTATTATTATTATTACCAGCATCATGAAGAAATATTCGAACCCCCAACCTGAATGACTTCACTTCGCTTATGAGGAAACGGTGTTGCCTACTGAGCTACGGACGCTGGGAGAATTCAGTGTTACATAAAAGTTACATTAAAATGTGTAACTGATCCGCAACTTTTATGTTATTCGAGATATAGGAATATAACTACAATGTTGGGTGTAACTAAAGTATGTAATTAAAAATTTGAACCAAACAATATACCAAAGCTCCCATTCCAAATAAAACCGAGGCTTTATATATTAGACTTCACATAAGAAATTTTGTTGTAAAGGCAAGAAGAGAACAGAACTTGTGATCTATTTCTGTATCTCCGACTCTTATTTGCTGAATGGCTTCATTTGGCCAATTAATCAGCGTTGTAGAAGAGAGAAGTCAATTACTCGGAGGCTTATTAAGTGTTCGAGGGCAACCAGGTGAATAGTTTCATTTTGTTGTGTATAATTTTTAATAATGACAGAACATGAAAACAAACAATATATACGGTATATATATATGCTGTATCCTAAAGAAAAAATATTGTCCCCCAGAAGTTAAAATCATATTAATAAAGGGTAAAAAGTGTTAACATTAAACTTTAGCATATTGTCATTTTACACACCAAACAATTAATTATGTACAAAAATTTAGAAAGTTACGTGCAAAAGTATTCGTTCGCCTTTCTTCTAAGTTGGAATAATTTCTAACGTGAATTTTAATGGATTCACTGTTAGATTTCAATTTTTTTAAGATGTATAAAGGAGTCTTCAAAAATTGTATATAACATTTTCCTTCATACATACATACATACGAGTACATACATACATATCACACACACGGGTACGGATTCAGATTCAAACCCGGATTGGAGGATATTTTTAATGGAGTTGAATTTCTGTTCAAAAATTTCTCTACATAGAAATTAAAGGATTACACAGGCCTGCGAATGAGAACTTTGTAAGAGTTGTTTTCTTACTAATAACTGATTTTATATAATTCAACTACACTGATTTCGAATAAGGTGTCCATTTCTTTCTATCACGTAAGGATTTTCTGCAAACTAGAAGGGAAAAACAACAACATAAATAAATATTATTTATTTCAATTTACATTAGGTACCTATTTTGCTTTGTTATACTAATTACAAATGCAAACAACTTTAAAAAGAAAGAAGGCTATTAACGTCAATTACATATTCACCTTTATTTATGAGTTTTCTTGTGAGAACTATGCCTTTTAGTCTCGAATGTTCGCGCTGTTCCTTTTCTTTTATGTAATAATTCTGGAGTATCCCGTTTCAACATCCAGCAGTAATCAGCCATCATGCTGATGTCCCACCTTCCCTGATATCTCTCCTCCATTTCTTTGAGGTCTTGGTGAAACCAAGCATTTATAAGAATTTATAGGGAGTAGTTTTTAATCAAAACTTAATGAAAATTACTTACATATGTAATATGAAATATGACATTTTGTGAAAGATATGTACGTGATGGCGAAAAATTAATATTATTTTCGGAATCAGCGTGCAAAAATTAGTATATAAGTGATAAAATATTTCGGACAACAAAAACATCGCAGGCCTGTGAATTATTAGATTAGAACGTAGTTTACTTTATGTTTTTTTGATAAAACATTTTCCAATTTCCTTTTTACTTATTCGATTTGAGGAGAGGGAGGTGGGGGATAAGTAAGTTGGGTAATGGGGGATGGGAAATGCCACTGATGGGAAGGGGAGTGCCACTGCCGCAATGCTACTATGAATATAGATTAGGTACCTAATCAAACCTAACCTAAAAATAACAAATATATATATGACGTCACACTATGAACTTTAGCGGTCACCACTCTAATTTACTCTGGAAAATAAGTAAAATAATAAAAATAAAATAACCTAACCTAACCTAAATAAATAAATAAATATATAAGTAAAAAATAAAAAATAACGTAGCCAAGCTTCGCCAAGAGCGTACAACTTCGAATGCAAACTGACACATGCATATACACATGGGCTCAATAGAACTTCAGCAGTTGAGGCGTGTTCGCGACAGCGATGTCTACGAGAGAGTGTCGACATTATGCGCTGTTTTTCCACGGTAGGCAATTGTGGGCTGCCTATCTACAGTATAAATTGATGTTGAAGAATATATATATATATATATATATATATATATATATATATATATATATATATATATACGAGGTCTGATCAAAAAATTCCGGGACAGATGTATTTATTATAAAACTAAATGTCACATACCTAATCAAATTTGTCTCTTTCAAAGTAGTCTCCTGATTGTAAACAGTGATTCCAGCGGTCCAGCTATTTATTGACGTGCCTGTTATACTCTTATTTCGGAATGTTCTTCAGTTCTCGTGTCGCATTTTATTCGATCTCTGGTACTCCCTGAAATCTTTTTCCCTTGAGGGTGTTTTTCAGCTTGGGGAAGAGGAAAAAGTTACAGGGTTCCAAATCCGGCGAATACGGTGGTTGGGGAACCAGTGGAATGTTGTGCTTCGTTAAGAATTCCCTTATGGTGAGTGCAAAATGCCTAACAAAATGGGCGTCGGGTTCGTGGATGTTGTATGACAATGCACTCTCTCACACAGCACTGTTTACAATCAGGAGACTACTTTCAAGGAGGCAAATTTGATTAGGTATGTGATATTTAGTTTTACAATAAATACATCTGTCCAGGAACTTTTTGATCAGACCTCGTGGATATATATATATATATAATTATATATTTATATATATATATATTATATATACGAGAACAGTGCTTTATCTGATGATCTAACAGAAGTACCTGAAGTATTAAGAGCTCAGTATGAATCATCTTCCAGTATTCCAAAAACTGGCAAATTGATATGCAATAGAAACACGTTCTTTGAAGAAGAACCACAAGGGGAAAGTATAACGGATTTCGGCTTTACGACGGATGATATTACACAAGCCAAAGAGAAACTCAAAACACACTCAGCGGCAGGACCGGATAAATGGAATGCCACACTGATCAAAAACTGCAAGAATGCAATCACTGAGCCCCTATACTGGATATGGAGACGATCACTAGACACAGAAGAAATACCGGGCATTCTGAAGAGCGCAAACATAGTCCAAATATATAAAGGAGATCGATCCCAGGCCAAAAACTATAGGCCAGTGTCGCTTACATCTCATCTCACTAAAATATTTGAAAGAATAATTAGACAGAAAATCTATGACTTTTTGGAAACTCAGAAAAAATTCAATGATAACCAATACGAGTTTCGGTCAGGCAGATCATGCCTATCACAACTAATGGAACACTACAATAACGTTATTGATGCACTGGAAAGTAATGAAAACTATGATGTACTACACAGACTTTGCTAGAGCGTTCGACAAATGTGACCATGGAATCATAATACATAAACTGAAATATATGGGAATAACAGGAAAAGTAGAGAAATGGATATATAATTTCCTTAGTGAGCGGCGGCAAGTCGTTACAGTACAAGGAGTATCTTCATCAGAATCAGAGGTCCTCAGCTCAGTACCACAAGGAACAGAATTAGCTCCACTACTCTTCATAATCATGCTAACTGACATAGATGAGGACTTTACCAGAGACAGCACAGTAACATCCTTTGCGGATGACACAAAGATCAGTAGAAAAATAAGAAACCCAGAAGATATAGGATCTCTACAAACCGACATAAACAGAATCTACAAGTGGACGGACGACAACAATATGAAGTTTAACACCGAGAAATTTCAGCTATCATGGTACGGAAAAAGAGAAGACCTAAAATCCATGGAATAATTTACCCCAAATGGACAGGAAATTCAGAGAAATTCCAGAGCAAAAGATTTAGGGGTTGTAATGACAGATGATGCGAAATTTGAAACACATAGCTAGCAGTAAACAGAGCAAAGAGAATAACGGGACAGATATTGAGAACCTTTAAACGAAGGGATAAGAATGTAATGATTCCTCTACTGAAAACCCTGATCATACCCAAATTGGAATACTGCTCGGTCCTAACATCCCCATATAAAAAAGAAGACATTAGACAGCTGGAAGGGATCCAGAGAAGCTTCACAGCCAAGGTCAATGGGTGCAAAGAACTAAATTACTGGGAAAGGTTACGCGAACTAGACCTATATTCACTGGAGAGGAGAAGAGAGAGATACACCATTATTTACACTTGGAAAATAATGGAGAAACTAGTCCCTAATCTTACTCTGAACCCTATAACTCCCCAAACAACGGTGGAAGGTAGAAACGTAGACTGTGTCGTATTCCCAAATTGAAGGCGAGACAGTGAACATCCTTAACCCTTTAAACCCTGAATTTTTTGTAGGGTTAAGTTCTGAATGCTTGTATTTGAAACTTAGCAATTTGTACCTTCAGTCCTTAAAGGGTTAACTCTGAAAGAAAATAGTTTTGTAGTGAGAGGACCAAAACTGTTTAATCAGTTGCCCAAAGACCTAAGAAACACGAAGGGAGTTGCAGTGGACATCTTCAAAAGAAGACTAGACGCCTGGCTCAGAACAATCCCCGATGAGCCGGGCGTACCTGGCTGTGTGAGGTGGAGAGCACAAGAAACCAACTCACTACTTCACCAGACCAATTCGAGAGGAGGGGCGACAAGCTTGACCTTCGCGAAATGAGGAATCATCGCGCAAAACCTTTGTAAGGTTATAAGGTAAGGTATAATATATACAGTGTATATATTCAAATTTAAATCCATTTTTGTATATATTATTATTATTATTATTATTTACAATTTTCTCAAGTGTGAAAGCCCATTCGTATGTTTAGAAAAAATGAATAATATTTTATTTCAAATCCTTCCATCACACTACTTAATCTCCTTTTTAAATTTAATTATATAAGAACTGGTTTTATCTGACACCTATCTCATCGGGTGAGTATGGAGGGATTTAAAGACCTTATCTTTTGTACCATAGTTATGAAAAATTTACTGTTCGTTTGAAAAAATTTAACAAATAAAAAAAATTAGTTTAACTTCAAGATATAATTAAAATATCGAAGAATCTGAAGAAAATAAAAAAGTAAAAATGCAAAAGTTTTCGTACATTTACAGTATTTAGAAAATTATTTAATACTTTATGTGTCCACCTTAGGCTTGAAGATTTAAAATTTTTATCAGTAGTAAAGAGCTGCCTACAGATCTTAAGAGATTCATTGTTGTTGCACACGAGGCAGGAAAGAGTTATAGGAAGATAGAAAAAGAACTTCGAATTCCATTTACAACGATTCCTGCAGTTATAAAGAAATAGAAAGGCTTTGGAACAATGGCTTCAACAAAAGAATTTCAAGATTCTCGAGTGGCCCAGTCAAAGCTCAGGTCTGAATTTAATTGACAATTTATGGTTTGATTTAAAAAAGCCATCCGCAAGAGAAACCCTCCGAATCTGAATGAATTGCAATAATTTTCTTCAGAAGACAGCTAAAAATTTTAATGAGAGATGTCGAAATCTTGTAGAAAAATAACTAAAACGAATCATTGAAGTTGGCCACTCAATATATTTTGCTCCACCTTTTTTTTCCTTTCCAAGTTTCCTTGTAAGTTCCAGAAATTTTGTACACAAGTAGTTACATACCTTTTTTATAAGTTTTTATTTTTCCACATAGTCTCCATCCTTTTCTACAGCTTTCCTCCACCTCGAAAGAACGGTTTTTATACCTTGCTGGTAAAACTCCGCTGTGTTCCGATGGAGCCACCCCTTAACCTCTTCAACAACCTCATCGTCACTCTAAAACTTTCTTCCTCGAATAGCTTCCTTCATTGGCCTAAACAAATGGAAGTCTGAAGGTGCCAGATCCGGGCTGTATGGAGGGTGGGGTAACACAGTCAAGCGCATTTTTGTGATGGCCTCTCTTTGCAAACCGTTGTGTGGTCATGCGTTATCGGGCAAAAGAAGGACGTCTTCCAGTTTTCTCTCTGGTCGAACTCGCTTTATACGTCTCTGGAGTCTCTGTAGGGTAGCAATATATGCCTCCGAGTTGATTGTTTGTCCTTTCTTCATAATGTCCACCAGAATCACCCCTTTCATGTCCCAGAAGATGGTGGCCATAACCTTTCCTGCAGAGGGAGTCATTTTGAACTTTTTCTTGCCTGGGGAGTCTGCGTGATGCCACTTCATGGATTGGCGTTTTGTTTCAGGTTCAAAGTGGTGTACCTAAGTCTCATCCCCAGTCACATTTCGTGAAAGGAAGTCATTCCCTTCTGTCTCGTATCGAACCAACGACTCAGAAGCAATTTCTTTTCTTTGGGCTTTGTGATCTTCAGTCAGTTCGCGAGGAACAAACTGTGAACACACTTTTGAGTATCCCAGTTGCTGAATTATCGTATTCACACTTCCTTCACTAATTCCTAGCTCCAGTGATAGCTCCTTGTATGTAACGCGCCGATTTGATCAAATGATGCTGTTAGCACGTTGCACAGTGTGAGATATCACAGCCGATGGTGGGTGACCGCTGCGTGGCTCATCATCGAGGTTGACTCTCCCTCTCGCTGATGATCCCACATGTTTAGACCAGCGTCCAACTGTGCTTCGATCAACAACAGCATCTCCGTAAACGTTTTGTAGAAGTTTGTGAATATTTCCAACTGTTTCCTTCTCTGCAGTTAAGAACTCGGTAACGGCTTTCTGTTTACGACGCACATCACTGTTCGACACCATTTTCGAAACTGCGTTAATCATCGGTTTTATACAAGGGCGTTTAAAAGCGGTTTTATACAAGGAGGGGAGGTTCAAAGTGTAAAAGTCTGGTTATGTGAAGCGCAGAAAGTTAAAACTTACGGCCCAAAAGACATTTTAGCCCCATGGCCTATTATTTAGCTAAGAAAAAAGGGTGGGGCAAAATATATTGAGTACCCCTAGTACAAAGTATTAAATAATTTTGTAAGTAAATGTATGGAAACTTTTGCATTTTAACTTTTTTTATTTTTCTCAAATTCTTTGATGTTTTCCATTACATTTTATGTTGGACTTGAACTATTCTTTTTATTTATTAAATTTTCCAAAGGAAGGGTAAACATTTATAACTGTCCTATGCATGGTACAAAAGATAAGGAAGAATATACTGAAATATTTCACTGTATGAATAATTATGAGCGCCATAGTATATATACACGTATATATATTTATTTTTTCTCTGGTAAACAGTTGTGTGGAGCCTAAATATATACGTGTGTTAATGAAAATGAAAAGGTTTATTGGCAGACTATAGTCCATATGACAAATATTATTAATACAATGACAGTTCATACACTAAGGATAGAAATATATACAATTGATTAGAAATAATACTGCACTGTCGAAGTTAATGGAGCTACAGACAGACGTTTTCTTCCCAAGAATTCCATAGCTTAGAGGATAAACGGCAGGACTCATGGATAGCTTAGATAATCGGGTTGGTTGATTTTTTAATTCTTTGCATTAGACTGTATTGAGCACGTCTTGTTACCTTCGGGAAGCTCGGGACATTGCGGGTAGCAAACATTTGCGAAGCTGAGCATCTCGGGGGTAATTTATGTAAGAGTCTAAAAGACCTGTTGTACAGCAAATTTAGGGTTCTGCCAGAACCTTTTCTATAATTCACCCAGAGTTGCTGTCCGTATATATTAATGCAGAAAGTACGAAGGAGAGTGTCTTTAGCTCCACTTGTACAGAACCGAAAGTTCCTAATAGTCATATTCGCTTTAGCACAAAGGCTTCGAGATTGTTTTCTTATATCCGAGTCATCACTCAAGGAGCTGGTAATAGTTTGACCCAAATACTTAAACTCTTGTCTTTCCTCAATTACTTCACCTTTCATTTTAAACCTAATATCAGCTGGCTGATTACAGCTTTTAGGATGAAATTCCATAAGCTTAGTTTTTGTAACATTAAAAAGAATATCATGTTTCTGCGAATACACTTCGCAGACTTTCAGTAGCCGATCCAGACCTTTAACAGAAGGACTTATTAAGATCATATCATCGGCATAAACTAAGTTATTTATCCTTGTGTTATCTATACGACATCCACTGTTGCCTCATTAAGTGAAGCAATTAATCCGTCAATATACACATTAAACAGCATAGGGAGGTGTACTTCTTTCTGAATACACGAAAGGCCTTGGAATCATTTTTCTTTCTGCTTGCGGGTTTGCATCATTCATTCATTTCACGTGTTTAATTGTGAAATTCATCCCATATATATATATATATATATATATATATATATATATATATATATATATAAATCCTTCTTAACTTAATTCATTTATTTCTGTATTGATGAAAGAGATTACTTGTCTTTCGAACTTAAATTATGAACTCAAATATAATATACATAGACTGTATATATACTGTATGTATATTATATATAAACGTAATGACTTATAATGAATTGCACAGTTGACGTTACACTGTGTATGATATCACCATTGGGCATCCTGTAAATTGAAGGGATTGTGTAACCTTCACCGTATCTCGGGTCATATTACGTGGGATTCATCGCAGTTGACAGTCTCCCATTCAACTAGTGGACAGGCCCAATGTCCCTTAACCTCACAGATCTTAAGGGAATCGGTGTTGCGTCGTGGTAAATTGTAAAAAAAAGGAGTGATTTTAATTAAAAGTGAAATACCAACGGTTCTAATATTTAGGTTACACTTGGCCGAGAGGAAGGTGTGGGTCAGAGAAATAATAATAATAATAACCACTGGGCATTGCTATGTACTCTCTCTCTCTCTCTCTCTCTCTCTCTCTCTTATATATATATATATATATATATATATACCGTATATAAAACGTTACCTAACCTCGTGTGTGTATATACATATATATATATATATATATATATATATATATTATATATATGTTTTATTGTGAAATCCCATATATATATATACACACAGTATATATATATATATATATATATATATATATATATATATATATATATATATATATGGATTCCTTTTTTTTTTTTTGGCTGTTGCTGATATCGGGCGCACTTTACACAGCTATTGTAAAGCGATAAAGTCTATCTTTTTGGGTATGTATCTGATTGTTTGCAGTGTTTGATTATCTAATTTGTCATTTTACTAATATTTTGCTCATTAGTGAGTTTAAATTATTTTACATTAATATTTTAATTACTGAGGTATTTAGTGTGAGATTCATCGTTTATCTTTGCATGTGAGTACACAATTTGTTACCGTTTAATATTATTACAGTATTTCTGTTCTGTTAATATACATATCTAATTATTATTCAAGAAACTTAGTATTTTTTGTTATTGTTTATCATTATTATTTGTTTTATTTGCATATTTTATAATTACTTCACAAGAAACTTCGAACTTTTTATATTTTAATACTTCCATCACGTGGCTGTTGTTTGTCATCGCTAATTCCCTAGAGACCTCTCACTTACCTACTAAAAATAGAAAAAGAATTGTGCGTGTGCAAAGAAATTCCTTCTTTTGGTATTTCCGGACTCTTGTTTCTTGTTTCAGGTTACTAATCCATAATTCTTTCCAGACTTTTCTGCTTACCTGTGAGATTGGGAAATTAATTTATTTTTTGTAGATATGGCCCCTAACCTACGCGAGTGTTCTGACTGCAGTGGAAAATTTCCTCAATACTTTTTTACCGATCTCTCTTCTAACCCCTTTAGTTTGCAGATTTTGCGTGAAGCGACAAGAACTACTAAACAAAATAATTTCGGCAAGAAACGAACTTCGAAGAAATAGGAGAGAGGCGATTGCATTGAGAGAGGAATTTAGTGCTTTGGCAGCAAGGTTCAACTCGCTGCAGGATTATGTTTCAAAGAGTCTGGGCGCGAGTTCTCACACAGAACGGAGATCGCGCGAAGACTCTATGACGAATCCACAACCAGTCGTCATTCCCGCACCCCTTACTTACCCTTCGGGGGATCGACCGTTTCAGCCAGTTCGAAGTGAGGCCCGACCTCGTCAGCATAAGCTCGCTTAAGAATAGTTACAAGTAATAGACTTTGTCTTAGAGCCAGAACAGAATGACACACAGTAAATTAGTCTGATTAGCGATTCCATTATTCGAGGGCAATTACAGGAGTTCTGCGGCAGGAACCCAACTCGCAGAAACATTTGAAAATATTATTTTTTTCATAAATATACAGTGTTAGTACCGATTGCTTTTATGACATTGAGTGAAGGGTCGCGAAAAAATTTGTCTGATCCAAAGGGGTCGCAAGTGAAAAAAGTTTGAGAAGCCCTGCTATACGTCACACTTAAAACCCATAATTAAAACATTGCAGAAATTGATAATATAAACGCGACGTTTGTTGAAATTAAAGACAACTCACTAAGGAAATTAGTTATAGGTTTAGTATATTGACCTCCCTCTCAGACTGTCGATAATGATAATAGACTTCAGGAACTAATTTTTATGTAAGTAGCGAACATGATGCGATAATTATAGATCTTAATTTACCTTGCAGGGATTGGGGTGGTCCTTTACAGTCTGATTCCGGTGGTCGACTGTATGAGGGTTTGCTCGAAAGTTCACTTTTTCAAATGGTCAAGGAACCCACAAGAGAACACAATATTCTAGATTTAGTTTTAAGTATAGACCTAGAATTAATTGATAATATCTCTGTAGGAGAAAACTTCTCCACCAGTGATCATAGACAAACATTTGAAATTAAAATTAATGTTCATAATTCGGAGAGTCTGGAATACGTTTTAGATTGTAAAAGAGCTAAGTTTCGTGACATGAAACTGCAACTTTCGACCCATAATTGGGATGAGGCTCTATCGCGCGATGATGTTAATGGCGGTACTTGTTTCTTTTCCACCCGCATCACTTTTACGAAAATAAGCATTTTTTGGTATTTTAGTATTTAAACAGAAACAAGTCGTGGTCCTGTGCTGGGGTTGTGCGGCCCCCGGTTAATTGAATGCCCGGTTAAGTCAATTGAATGGCCGGTTAGGTCAACTATACGCCCTTGACGATTTGTTAGGTTAAGTTGTGATATTTTCGTTAAAACTAACGAAAATATCATGACTTAACCTAACCAATCGTCAAGGGCGTACAGTTGACCTAACTGGGCATTCAATTCACCGGTAGCAACTCACAAGTAGATAGATCACAGTACTGCATTATCACATGCTCACAAAAACACGCCAGTCTTTAGCTGTGTATGGCCTAGGTGCAGGAATCACAAACAAGGACGCTGAAATCTTGGTTACCAACAAATGAGCAAGATCTGCGATGTTTTTATTTCATCAGCGTGAAGGACTGTCGTAAAACAGGACAAAACGGGACATTGCAAAGAGTGTGTTTCAAAAATTTTTATTATTTTATCACAAAGCAAACATTCCTATGATATCAGACAAGAAAGCTTGTGAGAAAATTATTGCTCTATCTGAGAAGAATGTAAAACTGCGCGAGATCCCAATAGATCGCCGGTCATCTCCAGCTGCGCTTGCCAAGGTGAAAGAGATGAAGAATCAGCTGAAAATGACATCTCCATTGTGAGCCAAAGATGCTGAAAAGTCTATCCGAAATCCTGATGACCTAGAGTTTATTCGGTCAATGAAAACAGACCGCATTGCGTCGTTTGGATCTCATGAAAAGGTGCTTGCCTCACAGATCCAGCGCACTCAGTTACGCAAAGCCAAAGAAGCAGAGAGGAAAGAAAGAGCAGAGAAAGAACAGGAGGCATCATGCAGTCATGTACAGCTTGAAAGCAGCAGTGATGAAGATCATGAAGACATCCCAATGCAACAAGAAACATCTAGAAAGACACATCATCGAGTTGTTCGTCATGGCACACCGGCGTTCATATCACATGACATACTCATCAAGCCCAAGTTAGTGTCTTTGGTTACTAGAATGAAATTAACCAGCCCAACAGGCAACATTCACGGAAGCCTTTATAGAAGAATCTGGAGGTGATCCAAACAAAGTTTCAACTTCTTATGCAACATCTGATAGGCCAAGGCGTAGGGTAGACCACCAGATTGTCAATTCCGTCAAACAGTCATGGATACGACCAAAATTTGCATCTCTCCACTGGGATTCAAAGCTGAGTGGTTCACTGCAGAATCAGAATGTATCAGATGAGAGACTTACTGTTGCTATAGGTGATACTAGTGAACTTAAACTTCTCGGCGTGCCATCATATGAACCTGGTACTGGTAATAACCAGTGGTCTGGAGATATCATAACTGAAAAAATTATGACGTTGCAGGCGTGGAGTTGTTCACAGTCCATTGTCAACTTAGTATTTGATACCACTGCGAGCAATACAGGACATGTGAGCGCAGCGTGTGTCATTCTCCAGCAGGCAATCGGTCGCCCTTTGCTATGGTCTGGGTGTCGACACCATGTTGGTGAAGTGATCATTGGGCATGTCTTCAATGACCTCAAGATAGAGACATCGAAATCACCAGAAGTAAGCGTCTTCAATAGATTTCGCACAAACTTCCAGCTCGTTCCCCACAGAAGTGAAGAAAACTTGAGTCATTTTAATCCCAGTTCATATTCTGAAAAGACACAAATTCTCATTCAAGGCTGGAAGGCACAAGCTGTTCAGGTGGTACGATCATCAGTGCAACATCAACGTGACGACTATCAAGAGTTCTCTGAGCTTTGTTTGTTGTATTTGGAAGGGGCAAATGGAGAATTTACCTTCAAGCGCCTTGGTGCAGTACAAAAGGCCAGATGGATGGCAAAGCTTATATATGCAATTAAGATTGCACTTCTGCAAGAACAAATCGACACTCTACCACCAGGAAAAATCACAACAAGACAACAAGGCCCAAAGATACGTGAGTTTGTTACATTTGTCTGCATACTATCCATGGTGGACAACCTGCCCTTCAGCAGTCGATGCTCCGTGCCATGACGTCCAGCTGTACAAGAGCATCCTGAAATACGAGAAAGTGAACTCGCTGATATCAACCAGCGCCATAACTGCTTTCAAACGTCACCTGTGGTACCTCACAGCTGAAATGGTGCCTTTAGCATTGATCAGTGAGTTAGTCCCACAAGCAGTCAAGCCAGAGGACGAGAGCATTGCAGCAGTACCACAAGATCGGTTTGGCACTGGCTTTGGCAAACCTAAGTTCCCAACCATGATCACTCGTACGACAACTCTCGCAGACCTGGTTGGTAGAGACTCTTGGAGTATTTTCTTTTTATTAGACCTGGACTGTGGATTCCTCTCGGACGATGTTGATGAGTGGCCAAATTCTGCTGCGTTCTCAACGTCTAAAACAAACATTGCTGCAATCACTGTCATCAATGACTGCGCTAAGAGAGCAGTCAAATTGATCACCGACTTCCTCGATGCCGCAACATCTGAACAACATTATCAGAATATTCTACAGGTTGTGGAAGCAGGCAGGAAAAATATGCCAAATCTAAGAAAACGGAAGGCAGCCTCAACACCTGCTCACCATCCAAAGACTATGCAGCTGGCAGCTACTAAGAAATAAAGAGTAATAGTGACCATTTCCAAATGGGTGGAGGTTGGGGAAAGTGGTCGGTGGGATTCATAACGAGTTGAGTCCCCGTCCCGCATCCTGGTAACACACTTTTCAGTCGACTCAAAAGTGATGTAGAATGTTAAAAGTGTGGTTAAAACTCTTTAATACATTAGATTTTAGATGTTTTTTACCTTACCTTAATATTTTTGTTTAAATGTCATTTTCCTTGAAAACTTCGAAATTTGTTAAATTTTCAACCTCGACGTGGACCTGGTAGATGATCATGGAAATGCATAAAATTTGGTCACAATTTTTGCTTCAAGTAGTGGAACTGCCTAATATGTATTGTAAACTTTTCCAAAACATGGGGAGGGGCGGGTTTGAGGCATCCTAATATATATATGGGACTGAACTCAGAATAGTTCCCTGAGATCTTTTACTTTACACACAGACCGTGTAGTTAGGTAGGTCAGCGTAAAATGTTTGACAGAAGGAGAATGACTGGACCAAAGCAGCAAAAATTTTGTTTGGCTCCAGTATATCATAAACAATGAAATTTTGATATGAGCCATTAAATCATGATGATTTTTCAACCTCTTTCGATACAGAAACTAATTTTTTTAAGCCTATTCGACAAAAGTGCTGAGTATGTTGTTTGAAGACAATCTTTGGACGATTTGGACGATGATAAAATTAATGAAATATCGCCATTATTGTTTATTGTTTATGTTAGCTACATTTAATGTGGATAAAATTGATTTCGGTTTTGAAATTTGACTTGCAAAATTGAACTACCTTCCATTTATGATTCCATATATTTTTACAAACACACTATACATGATATACAAGTCAAAGAAAACAACACTTGGAACACGCATAATTTGTTCGTCGATTATCGTCTATATTTTCTGAAGTGTATATATGCTGGATTCCATTGCATTATTCATTCACAGGTTTTCAGTGAATGTGCAATTAACTCATTTGTCACATTTGCAGCTGAAAAGTTCCGTACATTTCCAGCCAGCCTTCTTACATGAACATCTACCGGTGCAGCCACCTGTGCTTTTGCAGCTACATTTCACCAGCTCACTGCAAGCTTTCGATGCCATTCGTAATGTTGTCCATACGGGTATCCACTGTGTATCCTTGTCTCTTGTCCATCCCCGTTACTCTGGAGTAGGGGCTTACTGCTGGACCTGGTGACTTGTAGTCCATATCCCTGATTGGTACGCAGCACGCTTCGTATGTTGCAGCAAACATCTTGAGACGGGAGTATGTGTTCCATTGTCCTTTTTTACTGACACAAGATGTCTTTTCGTGCCTCATTGACAGAGTCTAAGCTGCTGGTCTTGTCATAGAGGACCACGGTGTACCGTTCAATAAGTTTGAAGGTGCCGTCATCCACATCCAGTTTTCTGAAGGAATTTGTAGCCATGAAAGAGAAGGCTTGCGTTACCTTAGGATAAGACTGCCATACATGCTATGCCATTTTCTTCCCTCTTCCAAAGAACGACGATATAGTGTCACATCCTGTGAAACTGAAAAGCAGGCAATGCCAGGCATTTTTGTGCGCCAAGAGTTCGAGATACATGATTAATATGTAAATAGGTGGAAGTCTTTCCAGTACCGAGAGCTACCCATATATTTGCGGTGGGACATGTGTTCAGTAAGTGATGATACAGCCCAATTAGGATGACAATAACATCAGTGTCCACAGTACGAGCCAGATATGTGGTGCAGCCACAAGTTGTCAAGAGCACCTACAGTGAAAAGGCCGTGACGCAGTGTAGATTTCTTTTTTTTAATGCAGGAAGGAGGGGCCAGGGGCAAATGTCCGCAAAAGCGCTTCTCCCATAGAAGAAGAAGAGAGGAAAACTCAAGATCAGAGGCCTTCGAGATGCCTAGCCCCTCTGCGTTTGAAAGACTGGAGGTCATAGACAGGAGGAAAGATGGATTGAGGAAAATTGATCCAGAGTTCACCGGTTGAGTAGATGAAAGACTGAAAATACCGATTAACCCTTACATTAGATAGCTGGACAGAAAAGGAATGAGAAAGTGTAGAAAGTCTGGTACTGCGTTCTCTCCTTAAAGGAGGAGGCATGCAATTACAGTGTTCAGAAGAGCAATGTCCGTTATAATAGCGATAGTAAAGAGAAAGTGAGGTAACATTGCGGCGAAGAGAGAGAGAGAGTGAAGACAATCAGTAAGAGACGGGGAATTGATGAGATGAAAAGCCTTTGACTCCACCCGGATAAGTACGACTATGTGTTGATCCACCCCACACATGAGAAGCATACTTCATACAGGGGCGAACAAGACCCCTGTACAGAGACAGCAACTGAGTGGGGGTAAAGAAACCGCGGACGCGGTACAGCACACCTAACCTCTTATAAACTGTTTCAGAAAGAGAGTATATGTGATCTTTCCGGGAAAGATCACGAGGAAACGAAAGGCCAAGAATGTTAAGAGAAGAGCAAGGATTGAGTTGTGCGTTGTTGAAGGTAAGAAGATAGTTGTGTAGAAGATTGTGACGAGTAGACAGATGGAGAAACTGAGTTTTGGAGGCATTGAGAGCCACAAGGTTTTCTCTGCCCCAATCAGATATAGCAGAAAGATCAAAGGTCAGGTGTCCCATAGCCGTCTTACGCGAATCATGAAATGACCGCTATGAGGGACGCTTTGGGAAGCGGATGGAGAAATGAAGAGTGGAATCATCGTCATCTGCATAGGGGTGAATAGGACAGGAAGTGCGAATTAAAAGATCATTAATAAATAAAAGGAAAAGAGTGGGTGACAGGACAGAACCCTGTGGAACACCACTATTAATAGCTTTAGGAGAAGAACAGTGGCCATCTGCAACCGCAGCTACAGATCGGCCAGAAAGGAAATTAGAGATGAAGGCACAGATAGAAGGATAGAAACCGAAGGAGGCCAGTTTGGAAATTAAAGATTTGTGCTAGACTCTATCAAAAGCTTTTGATATGTCTAGCACAATAGCACAAGTTTCACCGAAATCCCGAAAGGAGGATCACCAAGAGTCAGAGCGATATGCAAAAAGATCGCCAGAGCGTCCCTTGCGGAATCCATACTGACGATCTGAAAGAAGATTGTGAGAAGAAAGGTATTTAAGAATCTTCCGATTAAGGATAGATTCAAAAACTTTGGAAAGGCAAGAAATCAAAGCAGTTGCACGATAGTTGGAGGGTTGAGAGCAGTCACCCTTCTTTGAGACAGGTTGAATGAAAGCGAACTTCCAGCAGGAAGGAAAAGTACCAGATGCCAGACAAAGACGAAAGAGTTTGCCTAGGCAGGGTGTGAGCACAGAAGCACAATTCTTAAGAACAACAGGAGGAACACTATGAGGACCATACCCCTTACTAGAGTTGAGCCCAGATAGGGCACAAACAACACCTTTAGAAGAGATTCTAATTTCAGACATAATAAAGTCACAGGGGGAGAGGAGATGGAGGAACAGCACCGGAATTGTCCAGAGTTGAATTGTAAGCGAAAGGGTGAGCAAAGAGTTCAGCTTTGTTAGGAGAAGAGACGGCAACTGTGCCGTCGGAATGGAAAAGAGGAGGGAAAGAAGAGGAAGTAAAGCTGATCTTTTTCCGTGTCTCATCTACTCTGTGAGCAGTCCAGGATGCCCTCAAATACACACTTCTCTCCCGATACCTCACTACATACACATGCATCTTACATACTACATAATCTTTTCAAAATTAAAAAAAAATGCATCAACTTCAAGTGCCTCGGAGTCCCCTGGGGACGGGACCATAAGTGTCCCCACTTCTGGCTCCCCCCTTCCGATACCGGGAATGCAGACCCGGGCAGCGGGGCTGGATCTGCTACCGCTCATTCGAGATGTTCTTGACCTCTGCCTGATTCACTTTTCTTAAACTTCTGAAACATTCGTAGACTTTTCTCAAATTTTCAATCTGTTGAACACCACCTCTCCTCCTCTAAACCTCATCTTTTCCTCACTGAAATTCAGGTGTCTGGGACGACTGACAGCAACCCCTTTTCTGTACCATCTTACTTTCTCTATACTCAATTTCACTCCAAAGGTGGATGTTGCGTATATGTACGCAATGACCTAACTTGTTCTCGTATTCCCGAACTCGAATCTTCAGAATTCTATACACTCTGGCTACGGCTCACATGCCAGTCTCAAACTAAATGCATCTGCGCTGTTTATCTTTCTCCTAATTCTACACTACCTCACTTCCAAAACGGAATACATTCTTTCCTGCTCTCCCTTTGCTGAAATCTCCATTTTAGGAGATTTCAATGTTCACCACCACCTTTGTTTTTCCTCCCATTTCACTGACCTCCCTGGTGAACTAGCTTACAACTTTTATATCCTAAATGACCTAGAGTAGATCGTACAGCACCCTACTCGTATCCCCGATCACCTTGGAGATAGGCCCAACATTCTGAATTTATTTTTTACCTCTCATCCTTCTTACTTTGTGAAACTTTTCTCTCCGTTGGGCTCCCCCGATCATAATCTTATATCTGTTTCCTGTCCTATCGCTCCAATTCGTCCTTTGGATGCTCTCAAGAGGAGACGCCTTTGGCACTTCAACGCCGCTGATTGGGAGGCCCTTAGGCAGTACTTCTCTGATTTCTCATGGGATGATTACTGCTTCCGTGGCTGCGGCGCTTCTGGGTGTGCTAAGCGCATCACAGAGGTGATTCTCTCGGGCATGGAGGTGTACATTTCATTTTCTCTTCCTAAAACTAATGCAAAAAAACTTTGGTTTAACTTTACTTGTTCTAATGCTATCCGCAACAGAGAGGCCTTCAGAAGGTACCGTCGCCATCCAACTCCTGACTCTCACTCAGCTTATATTTCTGGCAGGAATCATGCAACATCTGTTCTTCGACTCGCCAAAAATTCCTACATCCAACAAAAATGTGAAAATCTATCCAATTCTAATTTTCTCGCTCTTTCTGGCATCTAGCTAAGAACCTCTTCAACATCTTTACTTCCTCTTCTTTCCCTTCTCTTTTCCATTCAGACGGCACAGTTGCCGTCTCTTCTCCTGACAAAATTGAGCTCTTCGCTCAAACTTTTGCTTACAATTCAGCCCTGGACGATTCCAGTGCTGCTCCTCCATCTCCTCCCCTTCTGTCTTTATTATGTCTGAAATTAGAATATCTTCTAAAGGTGTTTTTTCTGCCCTATCTGGGCTCAACTCTATTAAGGCATATGGTCCTGATGGTTTTCCTTCTGTTGTTCTTAAGAACTGTTTCTGTGCTCGCACCAGTGGCGTAACGTGGTGTTTTTTCAGGGAGAACAAATGTGTTATAAATTCCCGACTGAACAAATTTTGCATCTTTTCCGTGACTAATATGTTTTTCAAGCCACTACGTCACAGGCTTAGCCATGCTATAATATAATGTATTATTATGAGAAGTTGAATTTAAAATTGGCAACAGGGAAATGTATCTCTCTCTCTCTCTCTCTCTCTCCTTTATTGTCAAACTTTTTTTACAACCGGTTCTAGATTTCTGACTGGACCACATATTTTCTCGATCACGGGTGACAGTCACCACTCAGCCACCCACAAGCTACGCCACTGGCTCACACCTTGCCCAGGCAAACTCTTTCGTCTTTGTCTCTCATCTGGTACTTTTCCTTCCTGCTGGAAGTTCGGTTTCAGTGATAACTTTGTTCCACTACTTGAAACAAAAATTGTGACCAAATTTTATGCATTTCCATGATCATCTACTAGGTCCACGTCGAGGTTGAAAATTTAACAAATTTCGAAGTTTTCAAGGAAAATGACATTTAAACAAAAATATTAAGGTAAGGTAAAAAACATCTAAAATCTAATGTATTAAAGAATTTTAACCACACTTTTTACATTCTACATCACTTTTGAGTCGACTGAAAAGTGTGTTACCAGGATGCGGGACGGGGACTCAACTCGTTATGAATCCCACCGACCACTTTCCCCAACCTCCATCCATTTGGAAATGGTCACTATTACTCTTTATTTCTTAGTAGCTGCCAGCTACATAATCTTTGGATGGTGAACATGTGTTGAGGCTGCCTTCCGTTTTCGTAGATTTGGCATATTTTTCCTGTCTGCTTCCACAACCTGTAGAATATTCTGATAATGTTGTTCAGATGTTGCGGCATCGAGGAAGTCGGTGCTCAATTTGACTGCTCTCTTAGCGCAGTCATTGATGACACTGATTGCAGCAATGTTTGTTTTAGACGTTGAGAACGCAGTAGAATTTGGCCACTCATCAACATCGTCCGAGAGGAATCCACAGTCCAGGTCTAATAAAGAGAAAATACTCCAAGAGTCTCTACCAACCAGGTCTGCGAGAGTTGTCGTACGAGTGATCATGGTTGGGAACTTAGGTTTGCCAAAGCCAGTGCCAAACCGATCTTGTGGTGCTGCTGCAATGCTCTCGTCCTCTGGCTTGACTGCTTGTGGGACTAACTCACTGATCAATGCTAAAGGCACCATTTCAGCTGTGAGGTACCACAGGTGACGTTTGAAAGCAGTTATGGCGCTTGTTAATATCAGCGAGTTCACTTTCTCGTATTTCAGGATGCTCTTGTACAGCTGGACGTCATGGCACGGAGCATCGACTGCTGAAGGGCAGGTTGTCCACCATGGACAGTATATTATGCAGACAAATGTAACAAACTCACGTATCTTTGGGCCTTGTTGTCTTGTGATTTTTCCTGGTGGTAGAGTGTCAATTTGTTCTTGCAAAAGTGCAATCTTAATTGCATATATAATCTTTGCCATCCATCTGGCCTTCTGTACTGCACCAAGGCGCCTGAAGCTAAATTCTCCATTTGCCCTTCCAAATACAACAAACAAAGCTCAGAGAACTCTTGATAGTCGTCACGTTGATGTTGCACTGATGATCGTACCACCTGAACAGCTTGTGCCTTCCAGCCTTGAATGAGAATTTGTGTCTTTTCAGAATATGAACTGGGATTAAAATGACTCAAGTTTTCTTCACTTCTGTGGGGTACGAGCTGGAAGTTTGTGCGAAATCTATTGAAGACGCTTACTTCTGGTGATTTCGATGTCTCTATCTTGAGGTCATTGAAGACATGCCCAATGATCACTTCACCAACATGGTGTCGACACCCAGACCATAGCAAAGGGCGACCGATTGCCTGCTGGAGAATGACACACGCTGCGCTCACATGTCCTGTATTGCTCGCAGTGGTATCAAATACTAAGTTGACAATGGACTGTGAACAACTCCACGCCTGCAACGTCATAATTTTTTCAGTTATGATATCTCCAGACCACTGGTTATTACCAGTACCAGGTTCATATGATGGCACGCCGAGAAGTTTAAGTTCACTAGTATCACCTATAGCAACAGCAAGTCTCTCATCTGATACATTCTGATTCTGCAGTGAACCACTCAGCTTTGAATCCCAGTGGAGAGATGCAAATTTTGGTCGTATCCATGACTGTTTGACGGAATTGACAATCTGGTGGTCTACCCTACGCCTTGGCCTATCAGATGTTGCATAAGAAGTTGAAACTTTGTTTGGATCACCTCCAGATTCTTCTATAAAGGCTTCCGTGAATGTTGCGTGTTGGACTGGTGTTAATTTCATTCTAGTAACCAAAGACACTAACTTGGGCTTGGTGAGTATGTCATGTGATATGAACGCCGGTGTGCCATGACGAACAACTCGATGATGTGTCTTTCTAGATGTTTCTTGTTGCATTGCGATGTCTTCATGATCTTCATCACTGCTGCTTTCAAACTGTACATAACTGCATGATGCCTCCTGTTCTTTCTCTGCTCTTTCGTTCCTCTCTGCTTCTTTGGCTTTGCGTAACTGAGTGCGCTGGATCTGTAAGGCAAGCACCTTATCATGAGATCCAAACGACGCAATGCGGTCTGTTTTCATTGACCGAATAAACTCTAGGTCATCAGGATTTCGGATAGACTTTTCAGCATCTTTGGCTCACAATGGAGATGTCATTTTCAGCTGATTCTTCATCTCTTTCACCTTGGCAAGCGCAGTTGGAGATGACCGGCGATCTATTGGGATCTCGCCAGTTTTACATTTTTCTCAGATAGAGGGGCTACGTCGTAGCCAGTGTCGTAACACTGCTTCCATTTGATCAGCGAAGTTAAGCGACATTGGGTCTGGGTAGTAGTTGGATGGGAGACCGTCCTCTATGTCCAGATTATGTAGCGACCCGTGGTTCGGATCCCACGTAAAGCTGTAGGTCCCCTCCGTCAAATGACCTTAGATGTTGCGAAGGAGGTTAAAGAGTCTCAATCATTATTATTATCTCAGATAGAGAAATGATTTTCTCACAAGCTTTCGTCTGGGTTAATATTCGCCTTTTCACCCGCTCACGCGCGGTTAAAACAGTATAATAATACATTTAATTGCCATTCACAACTAACTAAGAAAATATATATCTTATGTTATGCAAATCTGTTCAAATGTACTTTATTTAATAAAATATATTTCCTGTTTGGGCTTAATGTACTTTTTTTCATAAAATATTTTTCCTGATTGGGCTATTTTTTCGCTACTCTGCGACTTAACTAGTTTGTTGGTTTTTGTTCTGGCTATTTTTTTTCTCATTGGATTCAGTTTTGTGGTGCTTGTGATAGAATTATGACGTGCCGTTCGTGTGATTTCGACTTTGAGAACTTGATTCGTATTGTGCCCTACATGAAGACAAAGGATTGGGTGTTTTTATCAATTACGACGTTATTTCCTCATCGGGTTTTTCGGTCGACTTTGATGGTGATCGGACGTGTTAGCTGTGATCCAGTGAATTGACTTTTGCTCTCTAGTGTTGATATTATTACGTTTGTTTTATTTATTTATTGCTGTTCAGCCCATTTGCACTATTTGTGGTGAGTTGGGCCTCTTCACTGTCAGGCTTTGCCTGTTTTTCTATTGTGAGGTTGGTGGTTGGGCTTAGGCTTTTGGCCTAGGCCGACTTTTCTCTGCGCGGGTTAGGCATGGGTGATAAGTTGAAAAACTGTACTTATGCCAGCAAAAAGCGTAAAAATCAGCATGACCAAAACAGCTCGACTGCACTTGATGGGGACCTAATGGATTTGAGTGAAGTTATCAGTCAGACAGAGAAAGCTGTTCGAGATTTTCCTACGGGGCTCGTGTCTCCTGGTCAGGGAGATGCCTCCTCATTGCCTACTACTAAGACTTCTCAACCTACTTTGACTCCTGATCATGTCTCTTACTTGTATGTGGCGAGTAAAGGCTCTACAACCCTCACCCGTCTAAACCCTTTTGGAATTAAAAAATCGATTGAATGTATTTGTGGTGGACCTGTAAGGTCTATCATCTACTGCCGTTCTGGTAGCTTGCTAGTCCATACTTTCGATACAGCTCAAACTAGGGCTCTTTTGAACGCGACTACTTTTCTTAATGATGGGCCAGTAGAAGTCTCAATTGCGAAAAATCTGAACACTACTCAGGGTATCATTTATGGTCCAGAATTGTTTCACATGAGCACAGATGATCTATTACTAGAAATGAAATTGGAGAATGTAATTGGCATTCGACGACTAAACAAGGGTAGTGATAAAACTCCTACTAGCCTTTTAGTCCTTACTTTTGGGGGTGCCACTCATCCTGAATATATTCACTGTGGCTATCCCCGGTACCATGTTGACCCTTATAATCCTAACCCATTGCAGTGTTTCCATTGCCTCCGTTTTGAACATGGTGTACGTAATTGCACAAATAAAATTTCTTGTGCTAAGTGTGCTGAGTCTCATGACTCGATCTTGTCAGAAAGACTTGGCTTCATATACCTGTGTTAATTGTAATGGATCAGATTTAGGTTCTTCTAGAGTTTGTAGCCATTGGACACGTGAGAAAGAGATTGTCAAGGTAAAGGCGGATAATCATGTTACATTTACTGAAGCCCGTAAGTTATATGTTGCTAAGATGGGTCCATGGTCATCTCAGTCTGTCTTTTATGCTGTGGTGGGTGGAGGGTCTCCTTCACCTTCGAGTAAGATACAGACTTCTGGATTGCCAGCAGCAGCTTCTGGTTCTATGTCTAATTCCCAGCCCATAGAAACCAAGTCTTGTGGTACACAATGTTCATTCCTTGAATTTGACCAACCCTCCTCAGACTCTGCTTTGTCACCAGATATAGAACCACTTCATAGTACAGGTAGTGCTGGATTAAAAGGAAAACTTGATTCTAGTAGTGATCGTCCTAGGTCAAAAGGTAGACTTAGGATAGCTCATCCTGTGGTCCCTCCTGTAGATGATACCTTACTTTGGAGGTGCTTATTAGAGTTTAAGTCACTCATGGCTAAAAATACAGCTCCACAGACTATGGCTCAAAAAATGTCGCAATTCTTTGCAAAGAATGGTTTTCAAAAGACTGCAGTTGATCCTAGGAATGGCTTCCGTATATTATTTAATAGCACAGACTAATGTTCATAGACACTGTTTGCTTTTGCTTTCCCTTATCCTTTTACATCATGGCTTTATCCATCTTCCAGTGGAGTGTAAGGAGTTATAGGAGACGATTGCCTTTTATACAGCAGTTACTGTCATGTCACGGTATTCCCCTCTCATCCTTGCTTTTCAAGAAACTTGGCTGGATTTATCCCATTCTGCAGGTGTCAAATGTTACAGTTTGCTCCAGAAAGACAGGGGTCCCCATGGCGGTGGTGTCTTACTGGGGATTCACAGCTCCCTTCCTTTTACTCCAGTTCCTCTTGATATTGATATTGAAGCAGTTGCAGCAACAATCCACACTTCCTCTTTTGCTGTTACGGTTTGTACTGTATATTTTCCTCCAGGTCCTCCCTTCTCTACAGCTGTATTACACAGACTGCTTCGTCTACTTCCTGCCCCTTTCCTTCTAATAGGAGACTTCAATGGTCATCACCCCCTATGGGGTTCCCCTTCCAGTGACCAGCGGGGCTCCACCATTGCAGACTTCATAGATGCCAATAATCTCTTTCTATTTAATGATGGTTCCCCTACATTCCTCCATAGTTTCAGTGGGTCCTTCTCGCAATTAGATCTATCACTTTCTACCATGGACTTGTCTCATGTATTTGGTTGGGAAGTTTTGAGTGATCCTTGTGATTCTGATCATTTTCCCATTCTTCTCACAGCTCAGGTACTGTCTGTGGGCTCAAAACGCTCCCTATGGAAACTAACAGAGAAAGGTCTGCATAAGTTTCATGCTGCTTTGACTTTGCCACATCCTGGACATGATACCACTGTGGATGAAGACTGCCATACATTAACTCGCACAATTCACCATGCAGTTCAAGAACATTTCACTCTCACTTCCAGCACATTTAATACTAAATATCATGCAGTGTGGTGGAATGATTTGTGCCAGCGGGGCTGTTAGAGTAAGAAAGATGGCTTATAGGTTATTTAAACAAAATCCTGTTTTACAGACGTATATCCTGTACAAAAAGGCTAGAACAATTGCTCGGCGTACAGTTAGATTATCCAAACGTTCTTCTTGGCATGCCTTTATCAGTTCTACCTCTCATCAGACAACTGAGAGTGTGGTCTGGAATAAAATTAAAAGACTGGAGAGAAAACCTCCTGCACATCCTATTGTTTTGCGGGATGGCAGTAATGTCATTTTCCAGCCCCAGCTAGTTGGTAACTCCTTGGCTGCATACTTTGCATCTATCAGTAGTGAATCTCATTATACAGCACAGTTCCTTTCTAGAGCAGCAAAAGCGGAACTCATCCCTATTGATTTTTCTACAAATGTAGCACTCCATTATAATAGTCCTTTTACTCTGCTGGAATTGGATATGGTCCTCTCTAAGCTAAAAAATACCTCCCCTGGGGAGGATATGATAGTGTACCCCTTCCTCACCAATCTTTCATTTTCTAACAGGCAAGTTTTATTGGCCTTTTATAACAAGGTTTGGATGACATGCTCTTTTCCACATGTTTGGACTTCTGCTTTGCTGGTGCCCATCCATAAGTCTGGCAAAGCTCGTACTGCTGCGAGCTCATATCGCCCCATAGCTTTGACTAGCTGTCTGGGTAAAGTACTTGAAAGGATGGTGTTACATCGTCTTTACTCTATTCTATTTTTCAAACTGGACAGCTTTCAAAGTGGTTTTCGCCCTCACTTTTCTACGATGGACAACCTGGTGAGGCTTGAGGGATCAATCAGAGAGTCTTTTCTTAGAAATGAGTATATTTTAGCAGTATTTCTTGACATTGAGAAGGCCTATGATACTGTCTGGCACTATGGTTTACTCTCTAAGTTGTATCATTTAGGGTTGCGGGGCAATCTACCCATGTTTATCCAAAACATTTTGCAGCATAGACGCATACGAGTATCAATTGGATCCTCTCTTTCAGATGTTTATCATTTGGATGCTGGAGTTCCACAAGGTAGTATCATCAGTCCCCTTTTATTTAATGTCATGATTAATGACTTATTTCAGGGTATGGACCCTGCTCTTAACTATTCTCTGTACGCAGATGATGGGGCATTGTGGGTATCCCATGTTGACATTCATGTTGCCAAGGCCATTATGCAAAATGCTCTACACAGGATTACTAATTGGTCACAGAAAAATGGCTTGCACTTTTCTCCTGCCAAGTCTTCATGTGTCATTTTTAGTAAGCGGCCAGCTCCCCTCAACTCATTCAACTTCTTGTCTTGCTGACAAGCCAGATTCCTTTTGCCTCCTCTCATAAATTTCTAGGTGTTACATTTGACAGAACTTTGACTTGGAATCCCCATATTGCTTCCCTTGTGGAGCGTTGTGAGGGTGCCTTTAATATCATGCGGTATTTGTCAAATTGAACATGGGGCTCTAAAAGTAAGACTCTATTACAGCTTTACAAATCTCTCATCCGGTCCAAATTAGATTATGCTTCATTTCTCTATGATACAGCATCCCCATCACTACTTGTAAAATCAGACAGAATCCAGTATAGGGCTATTCGTCTGGCTATTGAAGCCCTCAAATGCACCAGAGTTGACACCTTAAATGAAGAGGCCTTTCTCCTTCCTCTAAGCCTCCGTCGTCAGCAGCTGGGTATCAACTATGGTGCTAAAGTGTTGTCATATGACCAGCATCTCATCCGGCCTTTCTTTGTAGATTTCCATATTTACCAGTTTTACAGGTTGCGACCCCACCCACTTCCCTTCTTTGGCCGGTTTCAAGATGGATTGACTAAAATAAGCCTTTCTTTAGAGGATATTGCTACAAGTTCCCTATCACTAATTACAAATTGGGTTCCAGTAAATGTCATTTATGACCTTAGATTGTCTTCTGCTTTGAAATCTATAACCTGTGCTAATAACTTTCAGTGTGAGTTTCTTTCAATGAAAGCATCATATCTAGACTTAGGTTACAAGGTTCTTTTTACTGATGGTTCAAAGTCCCCAACTCGAGTAGGTTGTGCCTTTAGTTTTGAAGGTATCTTGATGGGTTATAAGTTGCCACTTCATTGCTCAGTATTTACAGCTGAACTGTATGCCCTTTACAAGGCAATTTATTTTGTAAATTCTACACATCATAAGTTTCTCATCTGTTGATTCTCTCTCAGTTCTACACGCTTTGAAGTCAGGAAATACTTCTCATTTTCTGGTCAATAAATTTATTGTCTTGTTAAGATCTATTCCACATCACAGTTTTGTTCTTTTATGGGTCCCTGGACATGTTGGAATCCTGGGCAATGAGGTGGTGGACTTGGCAGCCAAGTCTGCTGTGCACTCAGGAGAGGCAGTTGGTCTTCGACTCTCCCTGCCTGAGATTCGGAATTTGACAGTCTCTTGTGTGCGCAGCAGGTGGCAGTGTCAATGGAATCATAGCAGTAGTTTTCTGAGCGATGTTAAACCCCCTTCTTCAGGATTGGGAACATACATATATAGGTAGCCGAAGGGACCAGACTGTCCTAGCCCGGCTCAGACTAGGGGTATGTCTCCTGACGCATGGGCATTATTTTAGTGCCTGTCCCATTCCTTCCTGTTTCCAGTGTAATATGCCTCTCACATTGAAAAATATTTTTATTGATTGCCCAGTTTTTTCTTCACTTCGATCTGATATTCATTCATTTTGCACTGCAGAACAGCTTGATTTCACCCTCTCTACTGTCTTATCTTGTCTTGTGCCTTCTAAGCTCATTTTAGATTTCTTAAAGTCAGTCAATTTATATTCCTCTATCTAATCTAACAATCAGCCTCTTATGCTCAGCTAGTTTTTCATAAAGTACCAGTACTATCCTTTACTATGACTTCATGCTTCACTAGTTAGTAATACTAACAGGCCTCATCATCACTTTCCTGTGATCTGGAGCCGGCCCCAGATCTGAAGATGATTTAACTTTTTCCTTCCCTTTGTAGATAGAATTTCTTTCTTTGCAGGTGTAAATGACCTGAAGTGGTTGAACGCACCATAAACAAACCTATAATAATAATTCCCTCATCCTTAACTTGCCCGAAATGTGACAGTGAGTGCGTAATACGAAAAGATCAGAAGATAGTTAGGTGAAATAACCAATATTAACCTGTTAGGTTAATTGAATGCCCAGTTAGGTTAATTGAATACCTGATTAGGTCAAATGAATGCCTGGTTAGGTTAATTGAATGCCTGGTTAGGTCAACTGTACGCCCTTGATGATTGGTTAGGTTAAGTCGTTATATTTTCGTTAGTTTAAACGAAAATGACGAGAGCAAACTTTTCTGGTTAATTTTGAAGTGTTTTGTACGAAACTGCCATCCGTTTCCTGTGCAAATGCGTAGTTTTCGAGATAACAATATCTCGAAAACTACGCATTTGCACAGGAAACGGATGACAGATTCGTGCAAAACACCTCAAAATTGACCAGAAAAGTTTGTTCTCATTATAAAAACAGACTGGGTGTAAAAACGAATAATTACCCTTGTCTGCTTTCATAGGACTGTTTGCTTTGTGATAAAATAATAAAATATTTTCAAACACAATCTTTGCAATGTCCCGCTTTGTCCTGTTTGACGACAGTCCTTCACGCTGATGAAATAAAAAACATCGCAGAACTTGCTCATTTGTTGGTAGCCGAGATCCGGCTATTTCAGCGTCCTTGTTTGTGATTCCTGCACCTAGGCCATACACAGCTAAAGACTGGCATGTTTTTGCAGTTTTCTGAGGAATGATAACCTCAGGTTCATCACTCTGTTCCATTTTGACCAAAAATGACAGTTATATAAAAAGAAAGTTTCACGTCCGACGTCGTCCGTTTTAGAGTGTGACTAAACAGTATACATACCTGAAACAAGGATAGGTACTATTAGGTAGGCAATAAAATCAGGTTATATTCAATACAAACAAAAGTCCAACATGTTTAAACAATTAAAAGTCAAATATTTCTCTGCATGAGAGTTGTTCCAAGGAAATTTCAATGACATAAGTGAACAGATTTCTATGAAAGTTAGTTTATCGCATAGACACAAAAAAGGCCACATATAACAAATTTCAACCTTCACGTGGACCTGATAGTTGTCATCCAAATTCAGTGATATTTCACAGAACATGTTTTCATTATGAATGGAACACTGCTATTGTAGGGCCATTAAGGAATTGTAACATTGGGGGGTTGATGCACCCTAATATATATTTATATACTGTATATAAGCGTAATGACTTATAATAGTTTGCCCAGTTTACATTACACATACATTTACATGCGGACGTACACACACAAACTGGTACATGTATATATAAACATAAAACACGCATCTGTTTAAGCTGTTTGTGCACCAAAGTAAACTGGCGACATAATTGTTCTCTCTCTCTCTCTCTCTCTCTCTCTCTCTCTCTCTCTCTCTCTCCGGTTGACTGCCAGTTCCGGTCGGAACGGGAGCTGCTTGGCGGGTACCCGGTCGATTCGCCGACGGACGTTTTGCCGACGGACGTTTTGCCGACAGGCATTTTGCCGACGGACGTTTCGCCGAACAGACTGTCATTAATATTTCTATGACAAAATACACACACATGTTATTAAAGGTTATTATTAAATGTTATTGAATTATTTTGTTAAAATATTAAATTATGTTAAATTGACAGTTATAGACGCTTGACGTAAAAACATAGATACCTTTTTTAAATAAATTTATATCGATAATACTATATAAAATGTTTATATATATATATGATGAATAAAACCACGAAGGAAAAAAGAAACACAAAGGGGTGCTCAAGCGCTTTCGTCTAATGACATCCTCAGGAACACTGGAGTGAAAGGACAGATCAAGGCAATATATAGGTTACAAAAATAAACATACATACATACATATTCACATATATATACATATATATAATATATATATATATATACATATATACATATATATAGTAAGCATAGAAAAAAATTGTGGGAGGAGCCAACATTTATATGGTCACAGAAAAATAAAGAAATAAAAATAAATATAAATATAAATTGAGAAAAAATTAATTACAAAATAGTGCCTTAGTGATATATATGTCACAGCCTAAATAATCATAAAGAAATAAACAAGCAAATAAAAAAAAAAAAAAAACATAAATATACATACATACATATATATATATATATATATACATATATATATATATTATATAATATTATATATAAAGACACTTTTAGCACTTTGGCCGACCTTCAATATAAATTCAAATGGCTTTTTTATGGAACAGGTCACAAAAGAATAAAGAAATAAAAATAAATATAAATATTGTAAGTGGAGTCTACCAATTCAAGCTCAAGAGGGAAGTTTTACAATCGATTTAATAGATGCTGCCAAATTGATATATATGTCACTAAAAAATAAAGAAATAAACCAAAAAAAAAAAAAAAAATTAATTATTAAAAAAATAAAAAATAATAATAATAAATTGAAAGATAAATTTTAAGAGAGGCACACCAATTTATAAGGGAAAAATTACCACATATGCATATTATAGTCACAAACGAATAAAAAAGTACAAGTAAATATAAATTGGAAAACAAAATGATGCCTAGATGATATATAAAGAACAATAAAATATATATACAACATATATACGGTATATATACGAAATATAAACGCAATATATACAGAATATAATATATATATATATATGCATAAGGGAAAAAAAATTACCAAATTTGTTTTTATAATTATTGTCTGAGAAAACGGTAGGTCGCAAAAGAATAAAGAAATAAAAATAAATATAAATTGAAAAAATTACAAATAATACACGTACACATGTACGTGAGCTCCATATTACTAAAGCAGACAAGGCTAACACCTTAGTCATTATGGACAAAGTGGATTACATTGGAAAGATGAATGAGCTGCTTCAGGACCCCGCCACATACGTGAAACTTAGGAAGAACCCACAGGATGATGTCATCAAATCATTCAATAGTGGCTTGAAACGCATTCTCAAAGATCATAAGGATTTAATTCCCCTTTTTTTGTCCACTTCACCTGCTCTGCCTTATCTTTATGGTCTTATTAAAACCCACAAACCGGGTAACCCTATGCGCCCTATTATTAGCTCGGTGGGCTCTATTACCTATAAACTCTCCAAATGGCTTGTTAATGTTTTGTCCCCCATTCTTGGAACTGTCTCTGATTCACACGTAAAAAATTCCATGGATCTCACTGAAAAATTGAATAATGTTCGCATTAATACCAACGATAGATTGATCAGTTTCGACGTTTGTTCATTGTTCACAAAAGTGCCGATTGATGATATGCTTGACTTTCTCGCCAGAGAATTACATAATTATGATTTACCATTACTTGCACACACTGTTTTGGAGCTTATTAAGCTTTGTATCAAGGATTGTAAATTCACTTTCAATGGCGAGCATTATCAACAAGTTTTTGGGATGGCCATGGGCAACCCTTTGTCGCCCCTTCTCTCCAATATTTATATGGAGTTTTTTGAAATTACTTACATTCCGAGAATCCTGGGGGTTGGCATCCCTTGGATGCGGTACGTCGACGATATTTTGTGTATCTGGCCCATGAATCGTGACCTGGATGACTTCCTCCTTCAGTTAAATGACCAAGTCCCCTCCATTAAATTTACTTTAGAAGTGGAACAAGACAACTCAATCCCGTTTTTGGATGTGCGTGTTCATAGGGATAGCCCGGGTTTTAAGTTTAGTATCCATCGGAAAAAAACAAACAATTTGTCCTACGTACACTTTTACTCTGGACATGACACCCCTATTAAAAAGGCCATATTTTCCTCAATGTTTCTCCGCGCTCTTAGGATCGCCAGTCCGGAATACATCGATGCCGAATTGGAAAATATCAACGGTATTGGAAGTGAGTTGTGTTACCCATCTGCGTTCATGGAATCTTGTCTTAATAAGGCTAAACGAACCTTCTATCGTGTGAATAATAACACACGCACCTTGTCAAAGAATATTTTAGTACTTCCATTTTTCCCGGGCTTCTTAGGCATTGCTAATGTACTTAAACTTTTGGATATCAGTGTAGTTTTTTCATATAACAATATTGTGAAAAACATCATAGTAAAAAATAGCCCTACCAATAATTTAGGCATTATCTATAAAATTGGGTGTAAACAATGTGATTCCTTTTACATAGGTCAGACGGGAAAGGATTTGCAAACGCGTGTAAAACAGCATCAATATTCCGTTAGAACGGGACAGTTGTCCATTGCCCTTTTTGTCCATTTGTCAGAGTTATCCCATTGTAT